>JAHZNF010003221.1:4113-16230 GCA_027744215.1 Troglopedetes dispersus | reverse complement strand
CACGTCGCAGCATAACAAATTTGGTAAATCCGTATCTAAACCGAAGATAACCCAGAAACAGAGATTTGTGAATAGTTGTCCCTTGTCTGATTAGCAAATATTGTCAAAAATGCATCAAAATTTAATGTAGTTCATGCTGCCTTGTTGTTTTTTACAAACTTCGGACTAAATTCCTTCTAGGAAAGACGAAGCAGTCCCATAAAGTATTTTAGGTGCTGTCATACGTGGTACGTTTTGTTTCGGTGAAGATAAAGCTGTAAGTTTGAGTAAGTTTCGATTCTGCTTTTACAAGAGGCGTGAAAATTAATGGTAAACAATGGAGTTCAAGCTCATAATATACAATCAGCGTAGCAATTTCTGATCAAAAGAAACAAGCGTAAAAATTACAAAGGAGATGAGAAACACCGTCAATGGTAATAACAGTTTGCTTACGTCACCACCTACTCGATTGAAATGTCCCTCTTTTTTCCTTTGTGTGTGTATGATTCCAAAAACACTCAAACGCCAACTGAACCAGTCCATTTTGTCAACAAAAGAAAAACCGAGAACAAAGGCTCTCAAACTGGTGGTGATTACAAAGAATGACAAGTAAAGATACAGACACAAAGGTGCGTATAAATTGTGATTCCCTCCATATTGCCCCAAATTGAATTTCGTACGAATACGAAGATTCTCTAATATCCCTAGTGAGTGTGTGCACAACTGATAAACAGCTATTATTGCTGACGTATTTATACTCCCTACTCCCACTACTCCTTCCTGTCAGATCAAAAAGTGTCGGAAAAAACATCAAACATTTTGCAAGTGTAGAATTTTCTCATTTGTCTTTCCGTACTACTACCAAGTCATTCCAATAAGAGATTTCGTAGGTGAAATTCAAAAAAAAGCTTTTAGATGCTATACGACTATAACAATTAGTTGTATAGGGAATTATGAAATTGATTCACTACTCAAGTACGCTCGAAAGATAATAGAATAATACAACGATTATAACGATTTTTTCAAGATTTTATAATAATGTGACAAAAGTCCAAGCGCCGATGCTTTATGGACAGAAGCATCACGCACAACTACTATCAGTATCACCGACATTGTTCTTGAACTAGTGAATTCTTGATTTTGCTTGGATAGCCTGCCATCTTAAATTTCCCCACAATAATATATTCCCTTGAATTCATTTCTTGGATTGTTGCCAGAAATTGCATCCGAGAAAAGAACAATGTAATGTAATACGGAACTATTGAATTGGAAGCCCTAAAAAAGGGAAGAAATACGGGAATTGGCGTGTGTTTGTAGTAAAGAATACATTTTTGGTACCAGTGGTAAGGATGTAATAAAGATAAGTGCTTTTTCGCTGTTCATTCATATATTTTACATGTATGGCGTTTGAGTGTTTTTGGAATCATACACACACAAAGGAAAAAAGAGGGACATTTCAATCGAGTAGGTGGTGACGTAAGCAAACTGTTATTACCATTGACGGTGTTTCTCATTTTTGGTACCAGTGGTAAGGATGTAATAAAGATAAGTGCTTTTTCGCTGTTCATTCATATATTTTACATGTATGGCATTATATAAAAACGCCATTTGCACAAATTTGATTTAGAATCGGGCAACCAAATTGTCCATAATGTAATAATATTAAGTACTTTATATCTCCGTCTCCCGTTACAATGCCCGTCTGTGTAGCCGGCTACGACACGGTATAATCCGTTCTTTCCTAGAATTTTCTTCAACTTGGACGAAGGGTGACAACGAGAACTGCATTATTACATTTTTTTACTATTACCCATTAAAACTGCCAGTCTTCCACTTATTTCTATTGTTGAGTACATAAAAACATCACTTAAGGAAACATAAAAGTATACCACCCACTAAAATAAATACGAGTACCGCTTTATCAGGTTAAAAGTGCATGAGCAATTCTTTATTGTCTATTGTTCAATTCAATAATTATTTCAAGGGTGACTGAACCAACGAAAATCTACACGTTATTGCAACACGGCATCATCCAACAAAAAATATTTTTGGCAGACGCAGTGTGATGATTTTGTGTGAACAAGCGTTCATATTTTTTTTAAATACGTGGAAGTGAGAATCTCGACAAAATAAAAAAAATGCATTCAACACTTGCTACATCCCAAACATGTCAAATTACAGAGCAGCAGGAAGATTTCACAGGCGAAAAGGACCGGCAAGGGTTCACACAAGCATAACAACAACGACAACAATAAGTGAAAATTTAACACTGAAATTTCACACCCTATCTGACATTAAGTCAACTGCACAAGTAATAAAATCATAGAAAGGGCATTGAGTCAGATAAATGCAGTATGCCTCACAAAACTACAACGGAAAATAAAATATTCTCTTGGTTGTAGCCTATCTCTTCTGGTTTTGCCCTTGCGCATTGTGAAAAGCTTTCTTTAAAAAAAAACCAGCATTCTTACCCGACATGAGTTTTTACTCATTTTTAAACAGCTTTCTTTAGCAGTGATTGAATCTTGTGAAATCACGGTAATAAAGGTACTTTCGAGTACAATAAGTCATACATATCTACATGTATGTATGTAGTAAAGTGTGGAACAGCGTGCCATTGCTTTAAAGTCAGGGTTATTTCTAAAAGCACATATGATTTTGAGTTTAACTTTTCTAGACCATATGTAACGGCATAATAAACTACACTGATAGTATGAAGGGACTTTTACATCAGGATGGTTGGATCATGCCGTAAAAATTAGCACCTTGTTGAGATTTATCACTGTATTCTCGAGCGCATACCTTTACACCAAAAAAAAAGGATGATCCAGAGTGTAACGGACTTTGGATCGTAGGAATTATGATTGCAGTGGATAGGATGGGAAGGAACGAATGAAATGACAGCTCGCTATAAAACTGCTACACGGTTGTCATTTTCTTTTTTATCTGAATTAAATTCTGTCATAAAGTGTAAAATACAACTTAAACCTAATTTTTTTATCTTATTTGCCGGTGATGAAGGTGTATAGGATCACATATGAGAGGTAACTTTTGTGCTTCCAACCGAATGCACAGAGGACCATGCATGCTTTGTAACACTATTATTAGTGGGACGTCAAAATGGAAGAAGCATTACCAATTTAGTGCGCTGTGCTTAGTCTTACATAAACGTTTTCTTCAATTTCAATGTTTTATACCTTTCTAAAAGAGAAATATATCCTACTTTGTTCAAGGTACCCGTTTATCACAATGAAAGCGTACACCACAAGAAAATCGGAAAGTGTTAAAAGGCTTATACTAACTTTGCACCACAGAGTTTAGGATTAGGTCTCGTTCCATGAATATCTTAATTTTGCTATCCAAAGGGATCCCGCTTTCCTCATTTATCTTTCTTTCCTTTAGGTAATCCTTTGCAGGAAGTGACATTTATTAGCATTTTCACGAGCACGGCAAAGAATCATCGGAGTAATGTTTGATGAAATATTGAAACATTGAACTTGATGCATTTTGGTACTTATACCTATCAACATAATCATCTGTGTTGTTTGGTAAAATTGCTAAACCTTTCCTCACGAAAACTTTTAAGTAAAATTTATTCACTTTTAGCAATTAATTTAATGATCTGTAACAGATTGAGAACAGGAGAAACGAAACATCACGTGTATGAAACTTGCATGGAGTTTATGTATACGTGTTGGTTCATCTGAGAAGACGTGATATATGGCATTAGCTTACAAACAATTCTCATTATGATACGGATACCATGAACAATTTGAAACAATAAATATTACATGTGCACATCAACTTGATGCTAAGTCGTACTCATTAAAAATAGCTTTGTGGGCATGGGCATTGTAATGATAATGCTAAAAGTTTTTTTTTCGTTTCCTGATATTAAGTCGTATCGTCGAAAGAGAGGATATCGGAATGAATGAATGCGTGCGAGCAGCCAATATTTCAAGAATTAAATTATAACTAATGGAGCATTAGCTCATTCAGGTTGATGATCATGGAGGAGAGGATGCATCAGGCCAAAGGGCGTTCCACTGCATTTCAGAAAGAATTTCAGGTGCTTTGACATCATTGCGTTTCTCCATACACTTACGAGGAAGTTTGTTAGCAATTCACTTTTAATGTTACATGATCTACAGATTACAATTACAAAGGAAAGAGGATGTACGATCCAGGGACACGGCACATTTGAAATGCATCATTGTTTATTAGATTTCACGTCTTTCGAAACTCATCCAAGACTAAAACAAGATTATAGAACAGTGGTGAGAGGCTCCAGCCAGAAAAAAGGAGTTCGGCATCTTTACTTTCTTAATCCAACTTTTTTCTAAGTGGGAAATTTATTTAGATACGCATTACAGCTTGAGTCATGTAGAACCGTATTCGATTTCATTTCGTTTTTTTACTCAAAAGGATTTAATTAATGTCAGAGAAACTCGAAAAGTACAAAACCTTTTGGGAATGGTAATGACATTGATGTCTGCACAGTTGAATACCAAAACTCCTTGTCATTTTTAGTGGAGATAGTAGCAATCAATTGCTGATAAAAAATGACCTTCAAATTCTATCCCCTTTCCTCAGCACGAAACCTACATAAGGCAGGGCAACAAAGATTGGGAAATGAAAGATTAAATTAAAAAAGTCAACTCCTTTGGTTGAGACATCATACCTCAAGTGATGGGTCTTACTTTCTCATCATTTTATTGATTACTTACTACTTCTTAAGTGCAAAACTTTTTGAAGGCATAAAGTGAGAAAATCGCCATGTGGCTTTGGATTCGCCAGATTACATAATGGGATCACAGGAGGAGTAGACATAGACACGCCTTGTTGTGGTTATGATGGAGGTCCTTGACACTTGGAAAGGCCTGGAGAGATTTCTCAACTTTTTCCATGAACGAAAAAAGTTGCCAGCTGCACATACTTTTGAAAGTGAGGTTTTAATTTTCCTTCAAACAAATTTTTTAACCTTCTAAACTTGTGTGCATAATGTATTATTACATTGAAAGCCTGTATCATACCTAAATTTGCTTCATTTGGTGGCACCCAGTTTTAACAAGGAATTTTATATTTAGGGGTATAGCTTGTGTCACTTCATCGCACAAAGTCACTCTTGGTAGCACAAACCGAAAAAAACTTTTTCCTCAACCCTTTTCTGACTTGATTGATTTCTTAATTTAAAAAATTATTTTTGTCTCAAGGGTTTGAATTGAGAAAGCAAAGTTTGGAAGTTCCTCCCCATTCCCTCCTCCAAAGCATTATTGAATTTCTTCCCTGTCAAATTAAGTAATCTCATCATAACTTATTCAGGTTGTAAAGTTATCCTTTAAGAAACCTGAGTCGACCAACTGCTTCATCTTACCCAATAGAGATAATTAGCAATGCACCATTTTTAAGCAAAAGTAGCAATACAGTGTGCTTTAGTATACAACGCAGAGTGGAAGTAATTAAATAATAATCTCTGGGTGCACTCGGGTATCTGCAATGCTCATATCTTGTGATCTCAAGTTTGGATTCTCATTCTTGCTGCATTTTTCCTTACCTTTAAAGAAACTTGACTAAAATTTATGTTCTATCATCACCCAGAGTTGAATCAGCCAGCACGCTCGTAAGTACTGAAACGAAAATAATGTAATATCACCGATGACTTCCACAAGTCAACATATTACTACTGGGAGTAGAAAACTTGTCTTTCTTAGAGCAGAACGTGAGTTTTGAACGAGACGAAAAAATACCTTGCACGCACTTCTTCCCTACATACACGCAACTTGTTAAAATACGGAACGCAACTAATCTACGAATCTATCACTAATAATGAGTGAGGGTAAACCAAGTACATGGAAGTACATCTTATAACCTCAGCTTAAACGTTGGCTTGAGTTACATCTTGTTGCTTTTGATTAGCAACATATATTATTACCAACCCCATTGCAATTTTGCCTTCGGATGATTTCTTCCCCTGTTCCGTCGTGAGATAATTATTACATCAGATCATTGACTGCCACCACTTCGTCTTGAGCAAGTGAACCACACGCACTCACACCCCGTCACTCACTCAATTCCCAACACATGTTCAATGTGTGCTGAGTGGGAAGATAAACTTGTTAAACTTATAAACGGCAGAATGAATGAATTAAGGTACACAGCTCCACATGTGCATCGTGACGGTTTTGCTATCATACCAGCTACAAGAAAATAAATTGCTCCTGTTCTCATTAAATTCTTAATGACAGGATTGGAGAAAGTAAAAAATTACTTAGAATTAGTATCATTGTGCTGTCTGCTCAGATAAGAGGTGTGACTAATGTTCCCCAGGAATGGTACGTGAATTAAGGTACACATTTTTTGCTTCGTGAAGGTGGAAGCATTTGGATTTCTTGTGAGAGTATGTGTTGCACTAGATAACTTAACTTTAGGTGTAGGTGGCAATGGCAAAGCTCCATCCAGAATTGCTTTCAGTTGGTAGCACACAAAAACCACTAAAAGATTCATTAGGCTGTTTGCCAAGCGAACAGGAAACAATGATGAAAAATTGCAACTAGATAAAAATGACAAGCTTTCCTTTTCCTCACTTTCGCCTTTTTATGTCGTGTGAATCTTTTGCCGACTGGAGAACTGCAAACGAAGGAAATGTCAACCTGACCTCTTTTTGAGCATACTGTGTGCCATGGGAAAGGAATGTAATTCATTGAGAAAGAAAAAAGACACATGAAACACACAAAGGCGAGAAGAACATTGTGCTCAAAACATTCGCATCTAAACCGACAAAAACAAAAATTTTCTTTATTATTTAAACAAAAAAACACGAACATGGCAAAAAAAATTTTGCCATATAAAACACTTCATTTTCACAAGCGTAAAATAAAGAGAATTGTTCAGAATGCAATCTGACACTTGTTCAAGTTACAAAAATAAAAATAATTGTGCTTGTGGTGTCAGCCAGGATAATGTCTACAACAAAAATTATACTTTGAATTTTTTTCAGTATAAAATCAGAAACAAAAGAATTGTTTTATATTATGCAACAAAAGACTGCGACAATGAACTGCTTATTATACCATGCTTAAAGTGTATACCTAACATTAAGTTTAGGAACTAACTTTAATAAAAAAAGAACAAGAGGAAGCTGATTTTTATCTGGCTTATGTTTACAAGAAGAACATTCTGATCCAAGAAGAATACGAAACTTGTTGATGGTGAAATTCGAACTCATTTTTCGACTGAGTTTGTACCAACTTAACTTCCGATTTTATTTATTTATAAGAATTACATTTTCATCCACCGTAAGTTGGCAAGTCTTTTGCTTCAAGGCTAACAAAAAATATGAAACCTGTGTTGTGTATTAAACAAAGCATGTGGTTGCACACCAACTTTCTATGTGATACTTGTACTTTCTTAACCTTTGATAGCTCGTAATAGTAATTATAATTGAAGCTTTCCTATAGACATATTCGGTTTCACAAATTAAAAAAAACTATTGGGCTTAAGATGATCTTCAGAACACAGTCTTTCACTTGAACCTCACATATAAAAAATGTACAAACAAACACATGTGCTTTTTGTCATTGTTATGTTCATTTCATGAATATAAATAATTATGTCAAGAGAATTGCATGGTCCCATGCTGCACGTAGCAACACGGTTGGGTTTCTCCGGCTTTTCTTCATGTTCAAGCAAACTTCGTCTTGATGACCATACACTGCTTAGCACAAACGAAGAAAAGTATCAAAAAAACGATTCAACGTCTTAAATTGAATTTTTGGGTAACCCTTGTTGATAGAATTACCTCAAAGAGCAAACAAATAAAGTTAACTAGACAAGTTATGAACATTACCGACAATTTTCATTATAGACCCATCATATCACATTTCTCTCACTAGTTGCTTTGTTAGTGGGACGGGACCTGTTTACATTTATGGGTCCAAGCAAAAATTCACAAATAAATTTGAATTTCATCGGTAAACTTGAGCCTACACGAGATTTACATCGCTCATTCTCACAGCAGTATATATATTGCAGGGAGAATGGAACAGTAATTAATTAATACATAATCCACTATATGTTTTGTGTAATAAAGTCATAACATTATCTTTTACGGCATTTACCATTAAGAATTCGTTGACTTGAGGAAGTTTATGGGTGTGATGCATGAGAATGGACAATATTTCGTCATCCCACAACATTCTTTTTATAAAAATTATACCCAAAGGTATTCATGTTTAGGTAGTTGATTACCATATCATGCGCTATCAATTCATTGCTTTTTCTCCACTTTTGTTCATTGACTCATATGGCAGATCCGGGTATACTAGCAAAGTGGCCAACTGAAACGAAAACTATCTGAATACTACACTTTTTATGAAGTTATGAAACTCGTGACTTTATGTAATTAAATTCTCCAGAGGGCACTGTTTGTGTAAGGAATATGAATTAACTAGCTCAATCGAAAATCACCATGCAAAAGGCTGAGCAACGTCGTTGTTCATTGTAAATAAAGATAATGATATGACAAATATTCATGGTTGTTCGTTTGCTTATTTAAATTTTAAGGAGAGGGAAAGTCGCTTTATATCTTCATTAGTAAGAAGGGGAAGAGCTTCATTGGCTTCTTATATTGCAAAAATTACTCAAACAAAAGATACTAAACAATTTTTCATCATATTTTATTCGAAAATGTTGTAAAAACAAGGAAAAATATCACATGTGTATAAACATCTTCAGCATAAATCGCACAAAGTATAAGTGCTTTTATTTTTTTCGTTTACCCTCTCATCATCATCTTTCTTTCAACTTACCTACCTACAAACACTAAGCAGATGGTATGACGAATAAACTATTAAAAGTCCACGAAAATGTTCGAGGCTTTTTTCACATGAAGTTATACAAGCTGTAGGAATTTTGCACTTATATGTAAGTGAAAATAAAAATAATAAGGTAAAAAACATGTTTCCTGACTTGCAGAAAAATTCTTTTTTAAAAAAAATATAGTCACAAGTACAGCACTGTGGTGCTTTTCGTATAAGTACTCATGTTTACAATGGATTGGATTGAATTACAGCAAAAAGATTTTTTTCCTTTTTTATTACCTTGCTGGTAACCATGTTAAGTCATGATACTGCCGTAAAAAACGATTGAAAATGGTGAGGAGGTCCGGCGCTCGGCTTTATTTCACTGCATCAACGACGGTGATGAGGGGGAATGATGACCACTTTTTTCTCAGAAAAGATGTTGTTAAATTCCAACTCAAAACAGTATAAAAAGGTAAAAACGGAAACTTTTACTATGACATGTAAGTTATAAATTAGTCATCGTGGTTTTTATCTTACCTACCTCGCGAAACTCTTCAGGTTTTGTCCCCAACCTCCCACTTGAAACACCCTGCACAGTTTGTTTAGGAAATGTAAAAAAATGTTCTCATGGCCCGGGGTTTTTGCGGTAAAAAAATTTATACCTTTTGCTTCAGAACTACATAATCTATGAATGAGTGTAAATTTATATACATATAAATCGTGACGATACTTTGTTGTACTAACTTAATGATTGTGTCAGGAGAGGAGTGCTTGATACGTTCTTGGTCGTATGCTGTTTCTGTCTGTTGCTCCATGAACATGGAGCAACAGACATGTTCATGGATTAGTTTGCATGAACTAAACTGAGTAAACCTAAATCCAATCTTGAGACTTTCGCTTAGATAAAGTTTTCGTGTTTACTACTAATCATCTTGACAGAGACCCAATAAACATTTTTTGTTTCGCTTTATTTTGATTAAATCAAGAAAGAGAAGGTGAAAGGTCGCTTGACCGATCGGTATCATTTCAAGTCCCTTACAACAGCAAAATGGAGATATTATCACTTTCTGTACTTAAGCTTGCCGTTATAGAAATTCAAAATATAAGCGTAGCATGAGTAGAAAACAATGTGTAATGGCGAGATGTATCTTAAGTGCTGAGAACATGATTTTGTCAAGGAAGTAACATTGCAAGCGTGATACATCTCATTTTAAACTTGACAGTGAAGTGGGAAATGATTTGTCTAGTTCCGAATGCATTTGCATAATCCGTATCAACCCATTTAAAAAGTCGAAAATAAAGGTGGGATGTGACTTGAGTCATCATCATTCTCGAGGAAATCGTGCATGTTGGATTCCACCTCACTTTGAGTAACCCTTAACAGGGATTCATTATAATCACTGCTGTCTTGAATGATGCGAGTTCCTCCAACAAATGAATACTTGAGCACATACATATTTGGTCGACTTTTATTTTAACATGAAACTGGAAAAGGCTTTTTGTACTTTCTTTGTTATACATTATCTTATCAAGGTTTTAGCAGGGTACTCTTCTTAGACTTTATAATTTGATTAAGTCTTTGCTGTCCAGTGAGTGGTATGTAGTGAGACATGAAGGAAATGGAAAGATCCTTTCGTGTTGAGCGTGAATCTGACATAAATACTTGTTGGTTTGACATTACGATAAAACTGGACACCTGCTTTTGGACATGCCTAATCAATGTTGCATTTTAAACGAGCGAAATGTTCCTCGTTTCGTTTGCTTCAATTGGATACACATGAACGAAAAAACTTTAATTTTGTCTGACAGATTTAGAATGGAAATTACACTTTTCCGAACTGACTTTGATGAGTTAATCAAGTCAGAGTTGGTTTTTATTGAGCACGCATATCCCCATTGATTCACATTCGTTTCAGGTAACGGGCGAACGAAAATTTTACATTATTCATGCGAGACTGGAAAAGTTTGATAGGATTTTTAAGAAGACCTCCAATATAATCCAGATTTATGTCTTCTTCTCTTCTCCAGACAAAAACATCACACTCGCACACAGTCACGTTGAGCTCCGAAACGTTTGTTTGGAGCCTTTTTCATAGTCAAATTAATCCTGTTATTCTGAGCCCTGTCCAGCAGCATAAGTAAGCGAGGGAAGGGAATAAAAAGGTCGATTATTATTATGGTCACTCACTGCATTAAGTGAGCATGAGGGAATGCTCTCGGATATTTGTATTCAGTCTACAAGATCTTGCGTGAGATACTTGTACAAGCTAGTCTGTTAAAGTTGAGAACTCAATTTTCCCTTCATCTCCAAACACGTTACAGATGCAATAGAGTTCTAGCGGGTTATGTTCCAGTAGAGGAAGTGGTACACAATATCCTTTCTTGATCCATTCCATCTGGTGCACCAGGAACGCCTGGTACTGTTCAGGATTCCAGCTTTCCTATCTTGCTAGCCAGGTTGACAGTAGAACACGCACAAACTAAGAGAAAAAAGCTTATTCTTTTTTGTTACGAAAAGCAGGTCAAGCAGTATCAACTTGTATTATTATGCTATTTTATAGAAAAGTGTGAGCAAGGTAGGTTGGTTGAAGTTTTTGAAAGTGAACGAAAATAAAAACCTGGAGTATGATTCTGCCATGCTTGTCGTTGGTCGATAGTGTTTGTTACCATTATTATACAGGCAAAAGTATCAATTTGTTTTCTATTGATTTACAGGATCCCATGGGGCTCAACAACGAAGTTAAACTGCAAAATCTTCAGTAAAAAGGGACAATGTTCTTGGCAAAAAGATGGCAAGGTAAGTAAAAAATAACAGCCTACAAAAAGGAGCACAACTGAGTAGACATACCTCTAGCTTGAATGGAGAGGTGGATATCTGAAAGCAAGCAAAAAGTTGTTGACCCATGCATTTATATACCTATAAAACCTTTTGGATGCCATTCGAATCTAATCAAATTCTAGCTGAATTGGAATATATCACTTTATTGCACCATTAGTGTGTATTGTGACAAGAAAGTAGTAAATGGTTGTAGACTATCTGTACTCATATCATATAACCGGTAGTTGTTACTGCATCTTTCTTTGGATCACGCGAGCAGACTTCACCAAACAAAGGTAATTTAAGTTTCTTGTTCAGCCGAACCCACCGCATTCTCGGAAAATCAGTAGGGAAAGCACATAGGCACTACCACGCACTCATGCCACTGAACTGAACTGAACATCTCACCATCATCCTCTTAGCAATATTATTTTGGAGAATGAAAGGGAGAAGGTAAATTTCATTTAGTTTCTTGAGCTCACCGTGTGTACCACAATGTTGATTCAAGGATTCATACAG
>JAHZNF010003220.1:0-16626 GCA_027744215.1 Troglopedetes dispersus | reverse complement strand
ACTTGTTGTGAGAAACCAAAGGTGGAATAGGTAGGTAGGTATCTGTAATATTCAACCCTGCAGATTTTTCCTTTGTGCCATCAACTCAACCTGACCTTTACAAACTGTCAGTCAATAATAATAATACTGTGATTATAATGTTGAGAAGAGCTTTTGCAGTGAATCTCTCATAGTTGTTTCGCTTGCGGTGCGCGGAGAAAACAATAAAGGTAAGTCAACAGGCACCAAATCCTTCATTAACTTAATTCCACTCTCTTCGCGTACAAATTTCGTTGGTGTAATCTCACTCAATCCTCCAAAAGTTAATTACTATTTTCTACGCTCCCTGAAGACGAAAATGAAGTTCACCTGTCAAATTTTCCTCTTGATGAAATTTCAACGAAGATGGAACGTTTTCCTCTTGACATCCAACGTCAGTTCATTTACTCGATCCTTGTCGAACATTGAAGAAACTCCTCTTGCCGAATTAGTGTCTTCTTTCTTTTACAGCGTCTGTTTCAAAAATGAAGAAAAAAACAGGATTTGTTGGTTATTATTATTATTCTCATTTGAACACTTAAAAATAATATATGGAAGAGTGATTTATTTGTTTTGGTATTATTTTCATGTACAAAAATTCACTCTAATAAAAGTGAAAAGTGCATCAATCAAAATAATGTTAAAATCCATATCAGGCTCTAAAATCCGCAAAGGTGAGTGTAAACTTCATCGATTTCATACACACTAACTTTTAAAAATACATATAAAATAGTTCGTGTAGCACACCAGCCGCAGCCTCACTTCACTTCATCATTATTAAAAAAGGAAGGTGATTTTTTTTTTGCTTCTAAAACTCACAGAATCAACAACAATAGCCACCTGTAAACTATCCATCACCGTATCAAAACCTGAGAGAGCCCTCTTTTCTATGAATGCTTTAAATAGACATATTGTATAGTTTACAACAAAAAGGTATCATAAATAGCTCTGACTCATCATTCAATCAAGCCACATCAGAAATAATCAGTTACGGATAAATATGGAAACTTGTTTTAAACTTTGCTCAGCAACATTTCAACATCAACAGACCTAACCTACGTTGTTGTTGCGTTAGTCAGCAGAGTTGGTCGAATGATGTCGAGGAGAGTACTAAAAATGCACACACCAAGAATTGAATTGCAAATTAATGGAAGCATACATGAGTGTGTGCAGCTAATAAAGCTCTGAATTATTTCTGCGAACACACTTGCTCCACAAAAAACATTATAATCCTTGAAGATCTATATCTCTTGCAAATTGCAAACACAATGCAACGCACAACAACACTTTTGACGTACCCCCTCAATTTGATTGATTATGAGACTTACTTGATAAGTATGATTGGAGATTGAATTGATACTTTTATTACTAAACATGTTCTAATTAAACTGAAATACCGTACGTAAATACTGTTGTTTTGATTAAGACACAAACCCATTTTATTTTTGGTCCGAAAAGTAGGGAATCAAAATTGATTGCTTAACCATATCTTCTAAAAAGTAATAAATTGCAAAGTAAGATTAAGTGCATGCTTGCCTAAGGAAACTTATTTGAGAAAAAAAGCTTTCACTGGTTTTGAAAACAACGAAAGACAAGATCCACAAGAAAAGGGCAAATTATAGCAAAAGGCAATTAACACTGCTTGAGCTTTATCAACATAAAAAAACTGGCTGGTGGACGGAAGATGAGTGCAGGTTTGTTTGAGCAAGCAAAAACCGCACGGAACACGCCACGATCTGATCAAACATGATGCACGCATGAGATCATCAAATTTTTTTTTTTAAATTAATGTTACAAGTTGTACCCCTTCGTTGTTGGCAATAGAATAATGAAATGATATCACTTTTCGGTTTATTCACTCGTAAAATGTTGTGTTTGGTTCTCCCATATTTGGCAAGATCAATTTAACAATTTTGCACTAATTGTTAATATTATTCGTGTATTGTAATGTAACTCTTCACTTTGAAATTCCTGTCTAGCTAAAACAAATAACGCAGGAGAGTCTCCTTATGTATTGCAACAAAAATTGTAAATAACCTATCAAACCATATTTTCCTTTGTTGCAAATAATTTCTCGGTATGTTGTATGCACCCATATCAAGCACTTATCCCTGTTATCTTGTAAAGATCTACCACAGCATATCAATTTTAGTACCAGCTGTACCTATGCAAAGTATTGTTTCAGTAAAACTTTATATGATTTCACTGATGCAACATTTATAGTTCTCATTCTCATTTGCAAAGCTTTCTCATTATTCAGTCAGTTCATGCTAAGATTATTGTTATCCCGGGTGAAAATGTTCTTTTCAGTCAGTTTCAGCAGATTTCTGAAGATGGATTTGCTTCACTCCTCATCCCAGCATTTTAAGTGGGGGAAAGTAAAACAATGAATTTATACGCACTTAAAAAACTCATCCGCTTGCCGAGGATTAATAAAGTAATTGGCAGTGCAGCCCGCTTTCTTGCATGCAATTTTCTTAGTGAATTATTTACCTGAAACTCATCACCAGATATTAGGTAGTTGAAAATCCAGCACACACTTCCCTGAAGTGGCTTCAGTGAATCACATTTGCCCAATTATAGCCTAGATACTCGTACTTATAAGAAGTACCTTTCACGGCAGATCAATTAGAGGTAGATTTAACACGCAAATGGGAAAGAAGAAGCCAAACATAAAAAATATTTTGCAACGTTGTTTGACCTTTGTTAACGATTTTTTAAAATGCTTCCTCTATTACGTACTTTTTCCGCTTACTCATTCTCGAAACGTGCTACACATTGCTAGAGCTAATATCCATCTCTGCCACCTAAAACATTCGCAAACCTGCTACTGCACCGGAGGATACATAACAACGGTGATTATTTTTATAACTGCTGCCGAATACATGTGTTGTGTGTTGTATCAATCAATGATATACCTATATATATGTATATGTATTGTACGTTTTTGGCATAAGATATTTTAAGTCTGAATTATGTGGTTATGAACCGCTTGAAAAGTACATATTGTATATATTTCCTTAATGAAGTTGGGTACTCCTAAAATTGAAAATAGCATGGGTACACAATCAGGATCCTATTATTTTCAGATTTTGGATACCTGTCAGACTCGAGAGAATCAGTCCGTAACGAGTCCTCGTTCTCCTGCTCGCGTTTTAAATGCCTCTTCCTTCACAGGTTTGAGCTTTTGATGCTGTTCAACTGCCTGACTGACGTTTTCCTATGAAGAAGCGGCTGTCTACTTCTGTGCACTGCCGCTTCCTGTATTTTTTTTAGATATCGCTAATACCGAATATATATGTACCTACCAAAAACAGCGCCTTCGTTTCTTGCTCCAAAGAAAAGAATTATCTCGTTCAAATAATTTTGAACAATTACCCCTTCTTGTGTTGTAATAATAGTGCAGTTAGTTAGTCAGTGAGCTTTCATTCATTTACTTGAGTCACTCCACATCATGTTAATATCCAACAAATCCATCAACAAGAACGCATCACTCAAGCAGACAGCAAGCTTGAAGCTGGTGCACAAGCCAACCAACCCTATTCATATTTATTTGACGAACTATAATAATCCCAGAATATTGTGTGCCACAATAAATTATCCATTTGAATTTAAAATGCGTAAAACGGATAGGTTACTTTGCTACTTTAGGTTATGTAAAAGTCTTACTCATCTTCATCTAATCTACGCCATACAGCATCAATATCAACATTCATACTACATTGCTGACGTAGACGTCTTCTTGCTCCGTTGACTCTAATCTATATTTACTTTACTGAGCACCCATATTTTTTATATTTTGTGAACTCTCGTCTTCACAAACCTTGTTAAAAATCTACCACAATTACATATACCTTGGGTTAAGCAGTGTATGAACGGAAAGGAATGAGCACGCAGGCGGATTTTTATTCAATAAAAATTGTAATTCCCTTCATGAATGAATTCATTCACCAAAAACCTTTTTACGACAGGATGAAAGCTCAAAATTGACGTTGCGGATTAAAAAAGTGGGTGGACTGAGCAGACGCATGAAACAAGATTCTGATAGGAGATCGCGTGGAGGCTAAATTATATGTAATATACAACATCGAATTTGGAATGGAGTACGACCAAGATATAACAAGATGGGATGTCGATTTTATTGCCACCAAGAAGTTTGATTCTTTTGTTGATGGCATGTGATCAATGAAGGTTTTTGGTCTTTTTACCAAGTAGACAATTTTACCCTGCGGGAACAAAAAGTAAAATATTCACATTATTTCACAAAGCAGTGAGCAGACTACATGGATTAAGGTTAAGTGAAAACAAAGTAAAATACAGGGTAGGTATGAATCATGCTTTGGTACGTTCGATTTTATTGCCACCAAGAAGTTTGATTCTTTTGTTGATGGCATGTGATCAATGAAGGTTTTTGGTCTTTTTACCAAGTAGACAATTTTACCCTGCGGGGACAAAAAGTAAAATATTCACATTATTTCACAAAGCAGTGAGCAGACTACATGGATTAAGGTTAAGTGAAAACAGAGTAAAATACAGGGTAGGTATGAATCATGCTTTGGTACGTAAGCAGATCGATCTTATCAATACTAATAACTCTGACAGGAAAGATTGCCCTTCAGTCGGAAAATTCATTCATAATTCATAAAAAATATTATACTTAGCTTTTTTGGATCCACGCAAGATATGCAGGCAACACCGAAATCGACTGCTGATTTTAAGAAACTCAACGAAAGACACTTTGCGTAATTGGGATTATTGTGAAGCATTCATTTCCCGAGTTCACGAAACGAAACACATTTATTTATCCAATAATTCTTCGCTGTGCTTATTTCACTTTCAACCTTCAAATATCTTTTTTGTTTTTGTCTTGCTGCCAAAAAATGTTGAGTTACTTTGAAAACCTTATAATGATTGAATTGTAACTTACGAATAAGACAATTTAGTTACACCTTTCGACCTTTTGCCATTTGTGTGGCCGGTTCGTGATATTTTTATCCTCAAAGTCCGTGTGCAGGTTAGGCGCTAGGTACAACTCAAAATCCTTCATAAAACTTGTAATCCAAACGACCATACAATACAACGTGCCACACCTACGCACGCACGGTTTGGTCTTATTTAAGATGATTTTAAAATTGTATGTCAAAAAGGAAACACGTAACCTCATTCACAGAGAAACACGAACAACAAAAAAAGTTCCAATTTATAAGCGAAAAGGGTGCCGATGATGTTTGCTATTCATGAAATAGAGCAAACTTCATTAGTATTCATGCTAGCTCTCAACTCTGGTATTTTTATTACTAGATCGGTTTCCTTGAAGAAAAAGAGATGAGGAAGTAGACTAGAGATTCGCTGACAAGATGCCGTCATCATCACTCATCTATTTCGTCAACTAACCTCCATCCAGGCCCATTCAAAAAAGGCACTTGCAAAGCGTAACAACTACATATTTTGACTTGCGGGGTGTTTGTCACCATTGTCGGGTTTTAATGACATTAATCCCTCCGCGTCATTCTCAAAATGAATTTTCTTTTGAAGAAGGTGCATGAGTGGACGGATATGGCTAATCTCAATCTGCTCTTCTGAATACTAGCAGCACCAATATTTATGTATATATTTAGACGGCCTCATGAAAAGCAGACCAACTTCACATCATCACGGTGACGCTATAATTTTTAGAAACAACCCTGCTCATAGAGATTACTCTGGTCTTTCGTTTTTTTCTTGTATATACATACATGCACACAATCTATTGTTTGATTATGCTTTGTTCTCATCATCGACTGACACAAATTACATTTCTTGAAACTCTCAGTTGTACAACTGCCACACATCAGCTTCGGCACCAAAAAGTATATACATTAGCTTTGAGAGATGTTCCTGGATTATTTAGTAATAATGTCACACGGAACACGTCTAGAATGCGTCCCCACTCTCTGTGTGTGGGTAAGATACTCAATATCGCCATCATCGCCTTCTTCGTTGTCGTAAAATGCTCCAACAACTTCAACAAAAGTTATGCGTATATTTTATGTATTCATTCGATTTTATTTCAGTTCCATAATAACATACCCATCCATCTTGTTGATCTTTAAAATTCCAACAGGACACATACCAGAACAAAGAGCAACACCAGAGAACTAGTAGCGCAGGCAGAATGAAATGAGCAAAAGTCATTATTTCGTTTCTTTTTATTACACGAACGACAACACATTGAATCCTGCTTGATTCTTTTTTCTCTTTTTGTCGATATCAACACTGATTACGGAGATATGCGGGATTACGAGCCAAGAAATAAATTCCAACTTGGTGTGTACAAAGTGCAAACGAGTTGCGTCCGTTTGGCATTCTTTCTTTGTCGTTTCTTGAATCCCCTTTGATCTGAGTGGGGCTACTACCAGCTACCTGTTCTCTTTCATTTTTCAAAACATCCAATCCATCCGTCAACATTTACGAAAAATAATCGTTCGTCATCATCATCATTTTGTCTTTTAACGCTCCTCCTCTGTTATTACACCTTTACCTCCATCTCCTCCTTTTGTGGAGTCGACCTTGGATACGCAATTAATTAGGAGGAAATAAAAAAAGAAAATACTTAAATTCAAACTTTGTAGACTCATGCAAGAGGAAAAAAATGTTCGTGAAAATGATCTTGTTTAATATCATTGCCTATTGTACTATATATTATTCTCCTTTCGCAATCAATGAATGAAGCTAGTTCTTCTCTCGCTGAGAGTAACCCCATTCTATCTATTATACAATAATAATAATAACCAGATTTCAAACAAAAGAAAAATATCACAACACGCCGAGGCTGTTGCATTGTGCTGCATCTCAAATAATGCATATAACAAAGAAGGCGATAATTCCTATTTACTTGTACAGCGAGTGACCTGAACTTGTGTGTGTAATGGTGGAGGATGGAATATAATAAATTTAAAATTCTACAAGTATACAGGAATAAATTTAATGAAGCCCCCTTGCTGGCACGCAACATGATCAACAGCATCATCATCGTCGTCGTGAGCAGAGCATCTTGAGTATGATCTTCTATTGTCAGAGGACAAAGATACACACTCTTTAATAATCTACCTACTCGTTTTCTGCAATGTCACTGTCATTTTAAAGAAAAGTATGCTGATGAAGATAATGATAATAATGACGAGGTAAACTAAACCGACGGTTGACGATGGTGAACCAAGCTTTCAATAAAATCGAATCAAATTCAAATCAACTTGTTCACTCATCTTGTGTCCTTCACTTGTTCTCTTTTTGTTTCAAAATAATAACACGAATAGATAGGTAAACTCTAGAGTGGACTGAAGTTCGTGTGCCCATGCTCATTCAAGGAATTCTCATCCTTGTGCTAAAACCCAGATCACCATCATCGTTGTCAGCATCATCATCATCCACCACTCCAGTCACTGTTCTTGTTTTTCGTGTCTTGTAACTAACTGCTCGGCATGGTAGAACACTCAAGCAAGCATGACATTTTTTTAACATTGAGGAACGAAAAAAAAGAAACGGGCGAAATTACAAGAAACAACAAAATGTTGTAAAAATCGTTCGTTTAATAGCTCTCCATCACGATGTCATGCATGCATTACAATATAATAATGTACCAGCCCAGAGAGCAGGAATTTCTCTGAATACCTGAAACAACAAACCGTGACAGAACAGGAAAAATGAGAAAATAAAGATGAGTCTTCTCTTTGGAATCATATATTACTGACTTTTTTGCGTATAATTTTTTTCCTTTCCGAAGCACACGAGAACGAACATAGTTATATGCTGTAAAATTACTTTTTCCTCTGTTCTTTATTGCCAAAAGCATTTCCCCTGACACTCAAGTGAGTGGAGCTGTTTGTCTTTGACTTTCAACAAAGCTTACGCAACGAACAAGTGTAGAGAAGAGAAGAGCAAGGAGACAAAGCACAAGAAAAAAGTGGCTGAAGGAAGAGATGACAATGAATGTTGACTTTTCTTACTAAAGTTTCTTTAGAAAATGAGCAAGGAAATTTTACTCTGAATAATGACGTTCCATAAATACACGTTTCGTGTTGGTTCGTAGTGCATAAGGTAATAAGGTTTCAACGAGCAATATTGTTCCTTTCTCAAGTTCTTACTACTCGTCATAAAATATTTTTTTTCTACTAAAAACAGCTTTTTTGTCCTGCGCTCCCCCGCTTCGTAACCAAACCATGCAGGATAGCAAGTTTTTTTTTGTACAAGTTGAGGTATTAAGTGTCCCTTTTGTTTTCTTTTCTTTTTATGCTTACTTGGCACATTCTTTTTCACTCCCTTGTCCCCTTCCTCCCTTTACGATTCCGGTGTCTTTTATGCAGGTCCATCAAATTAAAATTTCACTNGTACAAGTTGAGGTATTAAGTGTCCCTTTTGTTTTCTTTTCTTTTTATGCTTACTTGGCACATTCTTTTTCACTCCCTTGTCCCCTTCCTCCCTTTACGATTCCGGTGTCTTTTATGCAGGTCCATCAAATTAAAATTTCACTTCATGTGACTCGTTTTACATGCCTAGCCTCAACACACACTCACGAAACGTTTCCTTTGTATGTACATAATCACCATCAGCGCACCCCCATCAATAAAATGCCCTTCTTCCATTACCTGCTCACCCCGACTTGGTTTTTTTTTTCTCAAGTTGAAAATGGAGTGGAAAAACCTTAATGAGGTGGTGAGGTTATATAGGAATCGCGAGGAGGGAGTAAACAACAAAGGAATTTTTTGAAAGTATACACGGGTCAAGTAACACCACCACCGCCACCATTATCCAATCCAACCCTTTTTTCATTCCCTCTCAGGATGATGAGCTCCGCTCAAAACAACGTCGTTTTATTTCATCTTTAAAAAATAATGCACACTTTCCTGATAAATATGCAATATGCTTGAAGGATGGAGGGAATGGGAAAGACAAAAAATCTCTGGTATTTTATGTATTTATTTACTTATTCTTGCCTTTTTTCTCTCTCCCTTTCATCGCCTCACTGGTGACAGCAACTAATGTCGAGAAGCGTTCTTCAAACAACCTGAAAGTTAATATGTACACATTGACGATGATAAAGAAACTTGATGAAATGGAAGACGCAGGACGAGGCAGACAAGAAGAGGTAAAGGGATTCCTTGTAAACAACGCTAAAATGTTAAAAGATAGTGGATACGTAGTGAATGATGTTACATTCACTGTCGCATAACATGCCTGAAAGTACAACATCTGACAAAAAAAGTTTATCAAAAGTCGTTAGCATCTTTCTTTATCAATCGCATAGCTTGTATCATCGTTGCTGCTGTTTTTGCATGGGAGAGATGCCAGCTGCCCTTGATTCCGGATCTCGACCTCTTTGAAGTCACTTCGTAAATCCACTCAACACAGCGACACTTCAAGAAAGTATCTTTTGTATTTTGAACTTCTTATTTCTACCCCTTTTTATTACTTCTTGGAAATAACTCGAAGTGAGTTTAAATTGAGTAAAATTATGTACATTTAGATTATTTTTCTACATGTGAGCAAATCGGGCAGCCAGCTTCGAGCAAAAATCTGCATTGCACATCTGGTCCTCCTTTTTTCAGAAAGGAAATTTTAAATGGTCGAAGAAAATGCTTTAATAAACCTTTGTCCGTTAAATGGTCTCCATCAAACTCATCATTTTGCACGTCCAAAACTTGTTCAATAAATATTATTTTTGTATATGAAAGTGGCAGAATAATGATCCTCATATTGACAAGCCGTTGTTGTCTTGTTTCCTATTTCTCTTGTAAATACCACAAATGTAAGTATATAAATACAACTGGTAAACTAAAGCACTACCAAAATTCTCGCCTACATAACGCATCTTATAATGTGAGCCATGAGCCAACTGGTCAGCATCTGTGCTCCATGTAGCATAAATATAAACGAGATCACGTCCTCCTGTTGTTACTGGAAAACAGATACGATATAATCATATCAATTTTCATTCATGATTTCCTAATACAAAACCTGTATGGCGTACCTGGAAGAGCGAAGGCGGAAAAAATACTAGCTTTATAAACAAAAAATCTCTTTTGTCTCCTGCTACAAAAGTTAATCCTTATTTCTCAGGATTATCCAGTTACACACGCACATCCTGTTGTTGTCCATGAATCCCAAACACTGAACACGGACATGCAAATGTACTCGGCTCTTTCAATTGTGTCATTTATTCAAATAATCTTCTCCGCCATCTCAAATATAGAAATGTCAAATGAAAAGTAATAACGCAAAGAAGAAACGAATCAAAATGTGACTTCAACAACAACGGACCGGCGGCCTTACCACATCTCGGCAAAACTACCTTGTCACAAATGTCAAATATAGTCTTTAAGTTTTGTAGACAGCTTTAAAAAGGCGATCAGATGAATTCATATTTAAGACCTTGTTCTCAAGCTATAGGAAGGAGAACAGCTATGTAATTTTATAAATTAAACATGGAGATGAAAAAGACATACTTTCCGTATTTAATGGTGTCACGAGCGAAGACAACTAATTTTCTGCGCCAGTGATCAGGCTAAGCACAATGTACCTCGTAGTTGTAAATCACTCATATCAACCGGAAAGAGTCAACCATGCATAATCTGAAATTCACTCTGTCGTATTTCCTTTTTAACTGAACCCCACAACAGCATAAAGAGTAAGCTCCTTTTCTTACATCTACATGGTGAAGAAAATAATCAGAAGTAAGTAAACTTGTGGAGTCATGAGAAGACCTAATTATAGTCCTCCATGAGAATGGCACACAACAACCTAGCATCCGCACCATTTTCAAAATACGCATTATCAATCATCACAAATCTCTTCAATATTAATATTTTATTACCAATGCCGACAATATATCTTCAATATGTATGTAAACAGTTCAATGGAACACTTGAAAAATATTTATAAATCATAATCCACACAAAAGAGTGCTGTCTGGTCTGTATCATAAAATGCTCATTCACATGTTTCACCACAAAAGCAGCATTTGGACATTGGATATCGATGATGTAACCAGAAAGTGTTCTTTTCTATTTTGCATTTTTGTATAATATTTAATTCACTGGTCGCTACCACATTATGCGCCGTCATCGGTACATTCATGATTCATGGAGCCTCACCATATCATCATCATTCCTTCTTGTTAAAAACCGCAAGCACACGGTTGTCATTTCAGACCTATCAATAAAAACCAAAATGAGAATTCACCAAGATACCTTTAACCTGTCGTAATTCTTTATACAATCTCAAAATAATATACAGAAAACACAGGATCGAAATGACGTGACAAAAGGTATAGGGTTGGATAGTGCTTTTTGATGACGATTTTGACGAGATGTTTTGTGGTTACAGTGATGCGGTGAGATGATGTGATGTCATATTATATCTTTCCCATCGCGATCATTTTGATGAAAGGATTCAAGCTGGTGTTAAGATGATGTTTGCACTACCGAAGGGATGACGGGGACGTGAATGATATAATAGTGGTCCGGTAGTGGTGGCTCATTCATGACTCAAAATCATATCAAAACATTGACAACAATAGCTACTTAAATTAACCGTACCCATATATCTGTCCTTATTAGTTTACTATTAATGCAAAGACTCTTATTGCAATGGATTTCTCCATCTGCTGATGTCAGTGGGTGAAGCGTAGTACAAACATTTTATACATATGTAGCTTATTTATCACATCAAATAGGTTGATTGTGAAACAGCATAGCTTCAAAGTTGTCTACAGTTGTTTTCACCACATAGATCCTTTACGCCTTCTGATAATACCTCGTGAAGGACGTTCGCCATTCCTCACACCTGAAGATGAGTAACAGGAGCAGAACAAAATGTATAATAGCAGCCCAGCACAATAGATCAATCAAAGAGCTTGCATTATTATATGTGTGTTATCGAAAACATTCTTTCGTCAACCGAGGGACCTAATGAAGCTTGTAAAGGAACACACAGACGAGGACCAAAAACAAAAGCAATTTATTTATAACCGGATCCCAATCCTGAAGGTACAAAAACAAAGACGATTCTGATAATAACAAGATGAAAACAACACAATATAGATCCATAAAAGAGCGAACCCGATATTGGTGATTTTGTGTGGTCCACCTGATAATTATTGAGAAGCTTCGTACCACTTTTAGCATTTTTTTTATTGTGAACGCATGAACACAATCACATTCAACTTTCTCAGCTTCTCCTCCATTATTCTATAAGCTCGATTTGATCAATCCAAAATTTTTACCATTACCATCCCCTTTGAACACGTAAAGATACGCAGAACGCCTTTTCTGCCGATAGTGGCGGACAAGGCAGGCTCCTACGATAACTTGTGATTTCATAACAATTTTAAGCCAAAGAAGACAATGATAATGGGGCATAGCGCATGAAATTTTTGGCTTCATGGGATGGGATGATCAAGATGACATTGTGAAGAAAACAAAGCAGAATGAAGCCTCACTCTTCTTTGGAAAACACAGAGCTAGATAACTGCTTAAATAACTGGCATTGTTATCATATTATTCAGCGTCCTCATATTTCTGTTACATAATGTTGGTGGTAATGATACAATAGATACAATACGCGTATTATGCTGTAGAGTAGTATTAACTGGCAGAGTAAGAAGTGTACCAAGGCAATGCTATCTGAATTGTGTGAGCGTTCATGTCAAAAGCCGAAATAATGACCACCACGAAGAAGGAAGATGATATTATATCCTGAAGTCAGAGAGATGAATGTGATGTCATGTTGATATGCCTTATTATGCCATTCATTCAGCGCAGGCGAAACTGTACATCAACTTTTTGGAAGCGGCAGTATTACCGTAAAAGAAAGCAAGATCTGAAATGAGATGAGCATTCCATTCCAATTTGATGATGATAATACGACGTGAATAATGATCCGGCCGAAAAGAAATTATGCCTTATTTACGCCAACCTACATAAGAGCAATTACTATAAACATTGAGAATAACAACAGACAAGAGAACATGAGCTTTTCGAGCAAACAATAATAACACACAATGCCGCAGTTTGATGTGCACATATAAAGGAGATCAAGACGAGATGGGGGACGGGACAACTTTGTCGTTCAGCAAGTATGAAACTTTAAACTGTGTAATAAAATATACACATAATAATAGCAATAAAGTTGAGGCAATAATGCAATAAAATATTTAACAAAACAACTTTAAAAAGCTGTTGCTGTACTCGTAATTCTAACTTTAAATTTCGCGAACGACAATATATAAACCAAAATGAAAATATATGCCACTCGTAAAGGGACTGCTAAATTGTTGAACCAAATGGTCAACTTGACTGACTGACACTGACGCTTTCATGAATGAGCCGATGGAAATGTTGAAGAGGTGATGGAATTATTGTATCCAAAAAGCTGAACTCAACTATTGGTTTTTGTTATCTGACTCAACCGCTGCAAATTGCAAATCATTTGCAGTTACTATATTAGGTATCCGTTTTCCGTATTTGTGGTTTTTATTGCGTGGTTCCTCCTCGCCTTTTAAAATAAGTCATCATTATGCTCAACTCTAAAAAGCAATCATAGCCAAAGAAGTATTCAGATTTTATATTCGTTAATGTGTCTAAGAAACCCTCATCATCCGTGTACAAATCAATCAGCATTCATTCATCCACTCCCTCAACGCAAACAATTTAAAAAATGATTTTGGCATGCAAGCTTTTTTCTCTCTGAATAAACTCTTTGAATATTATTGCATTACTATCACATGATTATACCAGAACCGACGCATGCTACGATATATTACATACATATGGTAAAGTCAATTACATGCCATTTTGCCACTTGCCTTGGCTCCTAAATAAAGGTTTAGGTAGAATGGATTGCGGATATGTGGCAAATCAAAAATTCATGAAAAAAAAGATGACAAAGAAGATGCATGACATAGTTCACTTCACCCTCTTCGACTTTCTTTATGCTACTTAAGTACATACACACAAAAATATTCCTACCTTCCCACAGAAAAAATATGCGTGTGAGCAAATATAAACAGATTTTCAGAAAGAAGAGAATCCAACTTTATTTTTTGTACTCATCTTCGCTGAATGACGAGGACCAAATTGAGTAAGTAAGCAAGGCACAGCTGGGAGACGCCACATGAAATGAAACCACCGCCACCACTGTCGTCATGATGCAAATTGGGAAAACAAGAAAAAAAAGAACAAGGCCAAGCCCAAAAAATGATTTTGTATTTGAAATCAGGCACCAACGTAGCAATAATCCACCAACACGACACTATGCAGTCCCATTTTATGTGCTCCATTGTCGTCTGCTATTTTTGCTGTTGTGTGTCCTTTTTATAATTTTATTAAACTCACATGTGCCGTGCCATTGTGTTCATATGAACATGGTGATAGAAATAAGCCACGTTGTCCCAAGCAAATCTTCCTACTTGACAATCATAGGCAAAAATGTGCGCATGAAGTTTCCTCTTCTACCTACGTAAATTGGACCAGGTAGATAGACCAACATGAAGACTAATGATATCACGCAGAGAGTGGTGATTTTAATCAGAAAACGAAGATGTTTTTTTTCTTCATATCATTTTCTGTTTATGTCTTGCTCTTCAAATCTGGTCACTTTAATTTTATACCTCATTCATACACCATTATCAAAAATGTACTTTTGTTCGATGATCACGTTAGGAGGAAAAAACCACCAAGTTACATGATATTAACTAAAAATACACATCATATTATGCTGTGGTGTCCTCAGAGTTGGGTACGTATATTTAACTATACCCATTAAGAAAAGCTCAAGATCATTTTTCGTCTTCAAATGAGAAAAGTAGTCGCACGTGGAAGATGAATCTAAAGTTAACGCGTGGCTACTGACGTTCTACAGTTGCATTTTATTAATCGTCAGCAGGTTCGTACCAAAATTGCTTCATCATAGCATTAACAGCAATAATAGTAATAATAATAATAGCAAAACAACGTCACAATGAATAAACCTTTAATTCGCAATTTACATAAGTATTGAAATTTATGGTTATGTATTTCAGCTTTTAGACCCGGTTGGTTTGGCAGTTTTGAGTTGTTGGAATGCTAATGAAAATCATCCTGTGCAAAAAGATTTAAATCAAAATCCCAGTCGGACGAATCCTCATGCATTCACAACGGCGGTGGTAATAATCAAGCACGCGTTGAGTTTTACCTTGTGTTTCGTATACAATTGCATTTGAATACTTGTATTCAATTGTTGGTGCAATGAATGAATATTAAACAGTCATACAATAACGAATGTTCTGCACTCCTGTATCAAACCGGAAACAATCAACACTTTCTTCATTAGCGTACCTACTAACATATGAATGCAATAAAAAGCAAAAAAATACTCGTGTAAAGTACAACGATAAACAGGAAAATGGGCTGTAACGTGATATCAGTGTTCACAATTTCTGCTTTTCCATTTCATATCCGTCTAATAAATAGTAAAGCTTGACATAAGTAGCCAGACATAATATGAGACACACAACCACAAACAAACCCCAAAAGGTTTTTACAATGAAGTGTTTGCCAGCATCTTCCTCAGCTATATAAATTTCATGATAAAAGTCACATTAAATGTAGCACATCCAGGTAGTATAATACATGTACAAGTTCACAACAGGACATAATATTAACTTTGATAATAATTTTCATTACCCTATTTCTCCCACTCGATGAATGCACACCCCGAATACCGACCCCAGGTTATCAACGTGGCATTCTGCCACATGTACCATAAACGATAAGCCAAAATTCGTAATATCACTTTACTCTTTCCGAAACTGTTAATATTACTGCAAGTGCATACAAGAATCTAATGTTTGAAGGGCAGGAAAAAATATTTTACGGTCCAAAAATAGCTACAAATCCTTTCTGTTGCAGCAAAGGTTGCAGTGCTTTATGTACACATTCTTCCATTGCGGTACAGATAGAAGAGATACATTGTCATTCATGGTTTCAGTATTTAAGTTCCATTCCCCCCAACGCAATGCTTCGGGCAACTCCAAACAGGAAAAGAGAAAAAAATCATCGTCAGTAGCCAACCAGAAAAAAGCCGCACCGGATATGACGTTATTTTTTGCTGTTTCAAGCGAAACATTTTTCAAGCCCCAGCTCGTTGCATTTATAAATAAATTTTGAAAGAGATATTTCGTATATTCTGAGAGAATTTCGTACAAACATCATATTATTATTATTATTGCCCTCTCCTCTGCTACCACCAAGTAATCATCGCATTATTTTTATTGGTACATTTACGTGTGTAGCAAGTTCGTTAAAAGTAAATAAATATTTTAATACGCTCATACTCATAGTTGTTTCAATATTGCAACAGAGCATTTCGCTCAGACGGACATTGCACGATACTAATGATTACGCGAAGCGTGTGCTGACGATGGCTTCATGACGAAGAGTTGGCATGAAATAAAAGCCTCAACTAGATTTTCATTTTTGTTATCAAATAAGCATCATCGACAATAAAATAGAAAAATGTAGAAACTTATTAAAAGCACGGCTGATGGTGGAGACCACCACGACACAGTTTCAATTGAAATGTATATTACGCACT
>JAHZNF010003219.1:0-19037 GCA_027744215.1 Troglopedetes dispersus | reverse complement strand
GGTGTTTCGTGTGAAGAGGAAATCAGGGAAAACTTAGTGGTTCCACCTTGCTCCTCTTATGCTCCAATAAATAAGAAAACGCAAAATACTCCCGGTAGGTTTTTTCAAAGCGAAATCGATAAGAAGGGAGCCAACTCAACTATTGAAAGGTATCTCAGGTAAGCCTCCCAAACTGGACACAAATATGAACTTCAATTTTTATTTACACAAAATATAAAGAATCCAATCAGAATGGAAACCTTCACACATATTTCCAATCCTTTTCTTTGGTTATCTTCACTTTGCGTTTGGTTCCTCTTCTATGCATCTGCAGTTCATTGTAGTTCATGTCTGTTTTGGAGTCACGCTACGCTAGATTCTTTTTTTTTTACATTACCATGCATTTCTGATAGTGACCATAAAAATTTATTGGATTGACGCATCACAACTGATACTCCCACCAAAAAATATAAACCATAACATTGGAAATATATAACACAAGCTTAACTTCATATTTTTATGATTATTATTATAACTCTTCCGACTCACTTTCAAAAGTATTAAATAAAGTAAAAAGTAAAATCGCGGATGTAAAAAAGTAAAGTTGTCCACCAGAAAGCATTCCTCTTGAAAAAAAAGTGAGTAAAAAGTGAGGGCGGATATGACTGCACCAACAAAATGTTACGACCACCCCATGAATAAAATTCACATTGAGTGAAGTGGGTAAATACGAAAGGGAAAAATAAAGTGTTCACAAAAAATGGAAACAAGTACTACGCTGTTTCAGCAAAGGAAAAGAATTGAAAATTCAAGAATTCCCCGCCAAATTTAAATTTGAAGTATGGAACCATTGACGAACTTCTCCGTCAATCACCAAATTACTTCCGTAAATTCATGATGAGACAATAGAAGGTGTAATACGTGTAGATACTGGATGATTTGAAAGAAATTTGTACGAAGCTTGGCTATCCAAGTTAATTATTTTTCGATACTCACTTAAAATTAATAAAGGAACTTCTCAGATGTATAATATGGTCTTGGCAGCTTATCAGGTTTCGATAAGTATGGTCGGTCACCCGGACAAAGGTAACGTATTAGTGATACCAGAATCTGGTAACCAGATGTATTGTTGGTGGTGCGCAGCACGACAGTCGAATTTTCCACAGATAAGCGTATGCATTTTGTGTATGAGTAGGAGAAAAGCAGCAGCTCGCTTCCTTTTCTCCTGAAGACCTTCTTCCAAGTTTAATTTGAAATGGGATATTGGACTGGGGCTTTGAGGGACTCCCAGGCGGGACACTCTCTCATGTTTCCGACATTATTTTTTTTCCTCCACTCATTCAAACGTACCCAATGCCTCTCTTTCTCCCAGCTTAACATTTTGTGTGCAAAGTATTTTTTGACGTGAGGTAGTCAAGCAGCCAGGTACAGCCTTCTATAATTTTTATATTGATTTCTCTCCTTCTTTCGGCTGCTGTTTGAAGTACCTGGCATAATAAAAAAAATCAGTGATGACTCTCCCGTTGTTATTATGGAGCACACACCAGAAAGCAGGCACCGCAGTCAGTCAGAGAAGAGCAATAATCATAACCATCATAATAATAATCACATCAGATTGTATTCTCTGTATTTTTTGCTTCACTCACTTCTGTCGCAATATTATCTTTGAAAAGGCGCTCCATTCGCTTTCCCGAAAAATACGAGTGGATTATTTTGCCTCTGATATTTTTGGAGCAGGAAAAAAATAATATTAATTTTATTCGATCAAACCATCCCCGAGTTTCTGGATCTTGCCGGCTTGATACTTCCTGATTAAAAAAAGAAAACAAAAAAACCAGAAACTGAGTTATGCTCCATATTGTTTTTTATCCAAATACTCGTTTGGGTAGTGTATTCATAATTCACGCATTCATTCGAAACGTTTCACGATTCACGGAAGGAAGTTGAGTGGAGGAATTGAAGCCTTATTTACTTATTTATCTCTTTAGATTACGATGTTTCACCTGACTGAGTCGTACTAAATATTTTACCGGTTTTGGGTATACAAAAAATTTCCACTTTCTGGTGAAATACCGGAAGCACCAGATATTTGCGCCCTCACACACGGTTAAGGTTTTTTTCTGCAGAAGGAAAATATTAACCAAACAACACGTGAGGATGATATGGATACGCGTATTTAGAATGGAAAAAATATTTTTTAAAAAAGGAAAGAGCAAACAAACCGAAATAAATAAGAAAAAGTATCCAGTCTTGCTTTTTCGCTCCTGGAGACATTCTTTGTTGGTGGAGGTACCACCTGAGTGCGAATGAAATGCGAGGTTTTTTTTGGCCGACTCAGCAGAAAAAAACTAGAATTATGAAAGAGGATGAAAAAGGAGTCTCCGAGTTTTATAGGAGCGCTGTTGAGCTCCTTTTTAGTTTCCAGCAGAGTGGAACATAAAATATATAGATAGAGAGATATATGCACACACGCATAGACGGACACATACAAAAAATAACAAAAACTTCGGGTAACATTATGAGATACATTTTGCTCTACTTTAAATCTTTTATAACTTCCTAGTTTTTTTTTCTCTCTCTCTCTTGTAAATTGCAATGTGTGCCATTGGTAGAGACCATGCGGTTCATTCGGAAGAGTGGTTTATCATTAGCTTTGCAACTATAGTTGTTCCTATAGCCATAAAGGAAAATATATAGTGCATTTGTGAAAGCGACAGCTGGACAGAAAACTTCATAAATCTGGATTAGACACTGAAGCCACTTCCAAAAATGCATAAACTCGTTACCCACTTTTTGTGAAAAATATATACTTTTTTAAATTAGTAAAATAGGCAAAACGGTCTTTTTGAAACAAGATAAACCATTAGTATTTAATATTAGCAAAAGTACCATTATTTTTTTAGAAAGACTGCGAAGTTACCACTTGGAATTCTGAACCTGAAGCGAATTAAGCCAATTAGGTTGTTTTCGATTGTTCTTGGACTGCACTAACGGACTTGTTTCAGATATCAAATGCTGAATGTGTTCAGCCAACTTGTTTACAATGTGTTGGAGGGAGCAAACATAATTTTATTTTAATTCTTCCGTTAAGTTAAACCTTGACAAGAATTTTTTTTAATCCTGAATGGCATTTTTTTAAATGGAGGTTTCCCTTGATAAGAATCTGTCTGAGAAAATAATTTTGACGTAAGGTGTATTTTTTATTTCCATCAGCAACATTTTATAGCGTTGCGCATACCTCCTTGTGCGACGTACATTTGATTGGGTACTATGTACTTACTTGAATCTAGAAAAAGGTATAGAATTTTAAACTAATGTTTTCTCAGCAATTTTGTGTGCGTGGGCATGTGTCCATAATTCTCCTGGGTAAATCTTTTCGAACGAAACAACTTTTTTTTGTAAATATATTTGTCTTTCACTAACGTTGACATAAAGTGAAGGAATCCCTGCAAAGAAGTAATACTCCGTTTTGCTGAAAAAACAAGGCAAGTGAAACCGGGGAAATGATAAGCTCAGAAAAAACACACACACAAATGTGTTTGAGAAAGGCTCCCAAGAAGGAAGGAGAAAAAAAACAGGAACAAATATTAAAACACATTTTTTCCTCCTTCAACAAGTCACTCAGACTTTAAAAATGATTCTGTTTTCCCTGTCTCGCTATTTTTTGTTGTGTTCCAAAAATGCGGAATAAAGTAAGCAAAACGGGAAAAAAACAAGAAGAGAGGTAATTTGAATATGTAAATCCCTACTCTTGTGTACACTATGTACACACAGTTGGAGAGCACACTGTAATGCCCTTCTGACCAGAAAAAATAAAAATTTTGCCTGGTGATGTGCTCCTTGTTGCCAAAAATGTAATAAAAAAGATCAACATTGCAGCAGCGAGTGAGAGTGTAATGACATCCTTCGCTGCTTTCACAATTTTCAAATGTCCTCCTTCCATGTGTTTACGCAAATCACACGGCTGCACAAAAATGAGAATGTCTCCACGATCAAGAAGCTTCGATAAAGGCGGAGAAAACGGGAGTTAGGTATCAACATCCACAAAAAGAGCAAAAAGGGTTGCTTTTTGTTTTCTCCTTCCTAGTTTCAGTTTTAGAGATGATCCAAAATATCTGTATTTTTTTAAAGTTTCTTTTGATTTTTTATGTAATCCTACGATTCTAAATCTTCTAAAGGAAAGTAGCAATCCAGTAAAAACAATACTTGTAAAAATATTGCAACAAGTTTTTTTCGAACAGGAGGTATTGTAAAATAGTAAATTAATTTTGTTACATTTCTCTTACCTTGAGTATCGTATTGGTGGGTAAAAATTAATTTGTGACAGGGTTCCACGACGGTACAGAAAGCTGCTTGTTTGGTGAAAACGTACCATTATGAAGGTTGATTAATTGTGGAATTTTTTTGTGAGCATTATGATGGCCTTATCATAGATGATAAGCTTATTCCACCCATTCATTAAAAATTCAAATGTATTCTTGAAAAAAAAATTTTCACTGATTTCTCCATATTCTCTACTAAATTCTTGATTGGCTGTGCTTCTCAGTCTGTGTCACGATGATGATAATAATGAACCACGTTCATCTCTGGAATTTTCAACTGGAAGGAGCAAATTAACCTTCTCCTGCTTTCACTCTCGAAAAGAGATGAGCTATGCCTTTTTCCTATTCCCTGACTCAGCAGAAATGTGCAGACACACTCACACACACAAAACTTTTTGGCCACAGAGAGAGGCTCATCTCCACAGAAAAAATACTACCTCGAGGGAAGTTAGCTTTTCTCCTTCTCTCTCTCTCTTTTTCTTGTCTGACCAAAATTGGTTTTTGTGGTGGGACGAACCGAGAAACGGAAAAAGGAGGTTGCTCAGCTGTTGGATAAGATAAGAATAGCATTTTGTCTTTCCTCTTCTCCTTCTTGGATAAGAATTCCATTCTTACTCTACATACATATAATATGTGGAGGTGGAGGAAGGTGGAACAAAAAAATATTTTTTCTATGCGGTGTTGTGTGTGCCACTGCTGCCGCTCCTTTTTTCCCTCCACTCACCAAGGATTTATGCTCTCGTTGAAAATTAAATTAAGAAAATGAACTAACCTCTTATTTTTTGGCCCACTCACACTCCAAAAAAACTCTGGCCTTATCACGATTTCCTCGAAATGGCAACTGCTACGGAAAATGTAAACTAGAAAATGTGAAGGTACAAAATTTAACGAATAAAATTTCTTTTTGGGTACTGTCTCACTTTTTCCCTTTCCATTCCGGAATAAAAAAAATGTATTTTTCTTTTTTGTGCCAACAAAAAAAGTAAAAAGTCAAGACCACCCAGACAAAAAAATGGAGGCAGGGGAAAAATAAATTGTGTCCATAATGTATTTCACCCTTGAAGGGAAAAGACAACATGCATCCGAACATTATTCTCTTTTTCCTTTAAAAAAATATAGTTCAGTGTTTCCCTCGTTCTCCTTCTTTTGGCCACAATCAAACGTGACAGTATTTTTGGGTTATATATGTAATGGGAGACGAGGCGCATAATAATCTGTTGGGATGCAAGTGTGATGATGACGGTATTACCAGAGACATAAATAAAGTGCCCAGCTGTGACCCAAAAGTCTCACCGAAACGAGGAGAGAAGGCTACACACTGCTTTCTCCGTTTCTGTGTTGATCTTATCTATTTTTTGTCAACAACACAAACACATGCACGCAATAAGAAGTCAGCAGTTGTCGCAAAGTAGTAAACTAAATCAACACAGTTGAATATGTAAAATGTGTAAATTGAGCATTTTTCACAATTTTTATTGCACGAAAAAAAGTTATACGGACTTGTTTGTATATGTATTGATAAGTGATGCTTATCATGGAAGTTTGAAGTAGTGTAATAATTTTGTGAAAAAAAAGTTCTTCATTTTTTTATTGCCCGTTATGAATATCATGATTTACTTTAGTATCGCAATTCTTTCCCGAGTTAACTTTATTTTTCGAGGCCGCCCTAATAAATACGCACATGGCCACAATAATAAATTGAGAAAAGTTTTCCCTTTCTTGATCCTTATCGTCCATTCATACCTCATTTATGATATTATGAATCTCTTTTGTTACAAAGTTTTCTTTGTTGTTTATCACAACTTCCTTTCCATTTTGACCTGAACCTTCCAAAGCTTATCCTTTCTTGTGCATTCCAATTTTGGAATATTTTTTGGTGGTAACTCCCAACTCCCTCGTTGGCAATATCATCATTATTTTTTATTCAGCAACTTACAAACGCATATCACACATCTCACATTTTTTATCATTTCATCAAATCTGACGTGCGTACAGAAAAAATCCCAATTCTGCTCTGAAAAAAAATGTGAAGAGTTGAAAGGATGAGAAATTGCTCATGCTTTGTTCTCAACTTTCTGAAAAAAATTCAATCATGCAACCACCATCACCACCTCAAAACAGAAAACAAAGCGTATTTTATTATTTTTCCTGTAGTAACACTTTTTTTACAAGTCATTTTCACTTATTTTCTGGGCGCGCATCATGGTTGAAATAATGATCATTTCATATTTTATATTCCTTTTTTTGTACACATTTTTTTCTCTCTCTGAAACTTTGTTTTAGCTTTCCATATTCATGTTTTCTACATGAAAGCAAAAATTGTAGCTTTGAATTATTTATTTGCAAACTTTTCTCGCTCTTTTACTTCCCTTGCATGCCTGCATAGTAGTAAAAGGGGAGCATGCTCCATAAATACGAAATATGAGAGAATGAGGTTCCCATCACGAAAAATATATCTCAAATGTGGAAGTAAGCTCACGTAAACAGTAACCAAAATAGGAAAGAAGTCATTCAACTTTCTCTCCATTTTTCTCTCTCTCCGTCTTTGATAACCCCTATGAGAATTGTTCCGCATCGTCGCGGCTCACAGACTTCATCATGATCATCACCACCAACTGAAATAATAATCATAATCGCAATAAAGATAACCATACACAGTAAAAAAGATGACGGGTTATTGCCATTTCGCCGAGGATTGCATCGTGTCTTACAAATTTTTCCCAGACGGTTCCTTCCTACACGTTCCAGAAGAGTAGTGATACTACTCGATTATCATTTCTTGTGTTCCGTCTGTTGTGATTATTGCGCACTTTGTCTTATGTGGAGTTTGTGCTTCCCGGAAAAAAATAACGCAGACGGTTGCTTTCTAGTTCTCGGCAAAAATATTTGTTCACGTTTTTGCTGAGTCTTGTGCGCCGCCAATTTTCCACTCCACTTGAGTTCATTTGCTGGTGCAGCTTAATTATCAATTAATTTTCGTCTGGATCCTCCAATTCGATAAAGTCTGGGCCATATATATTTTCTTTCCAAATGTGAAGTACCATTGAGCAAAAAACAAAAAAATTGGAGAGCGAGCAGTCAATGTCAATAAAGAAAATGTTTTCCCAGCTTCCACGTTTATCATTGAGGGAGAATTTGAGACACTTACAAATTTTTCGGAATGTGACCAGAGAATGGAAAAAGCTTCTCAGAAAATCAAAGTTCATCATACTGAAGGGAAGTCTGCAAAACTGTTTTTTTTATTCTCAGCCTTCATTTGAGTGCAAAATTAATGGAAGAAAGCAGCAACAAAAAAAAAGTCGCAGAAAAGGCTGAAAGCATTTCACGTGAAATTCTGCCACAATTTTAAAAATTCATTTATGTGTCTCATGCATTCTTTATTGGGCTTCCAGCAAAACTGTCCACTTGAGACATTCCATTTATTTATTTTTCTCTCAAAAAAATAAAATAAAAATAACAAAATGTGCACTTTCTCTCAAAAGGACTTGTCATAATTGAACCGTGATTCATGAGTGTGTACATAATATATATTTGACATCTCATTACCTTTTCCAGGTAAACCTATAGAAATGAATGATGGAATAAACCATTTCCTGAGATCACTAGCCTGACACAGCAGGAAATGGAAAAAATATGTCGCATAAAAAAGGAGATCCTTTTCGTCAAAAGTAGCTTTTTGGTACGTTTTTTTTTACAAAAAGCTCCTTTTTTTGTGCACATAATATTTCTACCGAAATGTAAAAAGAGCAAGTATTGTAAAGTAACGAGGTTATACATTGTAATAGATGGCTAGTTACATATTAGATACATCCACCTTAACCTCTTTTTTTCTGAGACCCTAACATTTCCTTTCAGAATTTTTTTCCAGATGAAGATCCAGAAAATTATACATGTTCCGATAACTTGTGTCCATCAAATCTCACCAGACAAGCGTCATTTCATAGCATTCTATCTGATTTGAGCAGAGTCAGTATTGTCAGTCTGAAAATATGAGCGTGGACATTTAAATCTCTCAATTTATGTATTACATATACATATGTACCTAATTTACGCCACATGGGTATCAAGGTTTATAAAAAATTTGCGTATTATGTACATACATTTTGGAGCCATGAGGCTAATTAGCTTCCCTGTTCACTCTGGTGCTTCGTTCTCTCCTTAAGTGTCACTTTTAATTAACTCCTTTCCCTTCTGTGCAATCTCTGTGCTCATATTATGCATACCATTATTAAATGGACACATGCCCACCAGCAGGTTGTTTTTTTGCTGGGATTAAAGCAGGACAAAAATGGATGATGAGGATTGAGGATAAAGGCTTCCAGTGTGCGATGTTGTTTTGTTACTCTGAAGTGTTGCTTACCACACTTGTGGTCTTTTTTCCCTATGCATCTGTTTCCACACCAGTTAAGCCACTGTGATATATCGCGCACCGTTTATTATTGTAACCCGGTTATTTTATCAAAGTGACAACCGAAGACCACCAAAACCTCAGAGAGTTTTTTTTGGTCACAGAGTCCTCCTCCAAATATATTGATTTTAGGAGCACACGTGAGCTGGAGAAAGGGCTTATCTACAAATTTTGCCCACACAGCTTTTGTGACAGGGTCAAATTAATCTAATTTAAATGACGTTTTCATGTTCGAGAGATTTCCACTTCAGAAAATCACGCCTCCGAATATTTTTTATTGATGCAGGAACAGTAATTTGGCGATGATCGTGAAAAACACGGATACCACATGCATATATTTTGAACAATGAAAAATTACGATATTTTTTCAACCATGAAATAAGCTTATCTCCTCATCTTCCGGTCTCCGGAAGGGTAACGTTTTAGAAGAGAAGAAAAAAAATGTAATTCTAATGGGATCATTGGAAGCGACTCTCTTCTGAGGCAAGCAAGAATAATAATATTTTTCTTGCTTCCGGACTCGATAAGTCTTTTTTTTCTGGATGCAGAGTGAAAATTGCCTTGTAGAGGATGAAGATGTGTGACATTAAATGTGGAACAAGCAAGTGCTTTTCCTAATATGCGTCAGTCATCTCAACATTTCTCCATTGTTGTGCGTGCGGCTGAGTGAGTGTGAAACTCGGAAAATGAAATCATGGTGGCACATTTTCACTCATCTCCGATATATTTCTAAAGTCTTTTGTTGTCCTGAGAGAGGGAGTGCTCCCGAGCCAAAAAAAAGCACATCATCACTATGATAAGCACATATAACTTTTTGCACAATAAAAACCACACTCACTTTATATGAAGGAACATACATGATTATGATTATCATCCTGACTCCCATGATTTTGATATATTGCCATCATTAAGGATATTTTTTTTCTGACTTAAATGGCACCTCCCGATATGGATAACAACAGTGTGGATGGTGGAGGAGCACCATAAAAGTTGTTCGTGTGAGAATGAGAAGTACATTATCCTTCTTTTTTTTATATCCTCAAGCGTATGCTTTCCATCTTAGCGTTTTATATTGTGCCAAAAAAAAAATTGGAGAGAAAATGTATTATTATGCACATATATATTTTTTGTAGCAGTTTCCATGTTCCTCGAGTCCAATGACACTTTATCATCATTTGCACCATTGTTACCGTCACCATCATCGGTGTTCGGTGCTTCCGTTTTTTTTTAAAAAAGAGGCAGCAACCTTTTTTTGCATATCATTACACACAAAAACATATGTAACTCTACTACTTCGTTGTGCACAGCACCGAAAAAATATGTTAAGCCTTTTTCTCGCTGATCGGATTTTTTTTTCGAGGTTGCCAGATTTTTGTTTCATGATAACCACGATAAAAAATATGGGGAAAATAGTGGTCTGAACTAATCCTGACTGGAGCAGCCAGTATTTTCCATTTTTTGGAGCACAACTTCAAGTGTACCACTTTATTACGGTTTTTTTAAAGTAATCAGCACTTCAATTTTACTTGTCTCCGAAAGAAAGGACGAGAAGAGGGAAAATTGTGACACATTTTTGACGGCTTTTCTCGCCTCCTTCTTTTCCTATACCAGGAAATATTATTCATCATTTCTTTTTCCTCCATGCAATATTTTTTATGCATCAGAGAAGAGGAAGAAGAGAAAAAGGGATTACTTCGGCTTGTCTACTCCAAGCACCATTTCACCGTAATGATGATGATAAGATGAGGGCACAATGAAGATATATTTTCTCAGCTCCTTATTTCCTTTTCTTTATCAGAAAAAAAAGGAAAAAAGGGCAAGCCACTATTTATTTTGGAGAGGTGATCCTCGAAATCTTGAAAGGTAGGCTAGGTTATAAGTTCGACGTAAGAAGTACAAATATTTTTTCTAGTGAATGTACACAGTACAATGAAGAGTGAAATTAGCAAGTGCGGGAGTTGCTCTTTGGTTCACTGAAGTAGGTAGGTCGCGTATAAAGAAAAAATGGCTTAATATGTACACATATGTGTATGGACATACTCAATGATTTTATTTTTGTGTGCATAACAAAAAAATGGTTCACCGTATTACACGGAAAATATAACTAAGTCGATTACGAAAGTTCGTTGGGGAGAGCTCGTTTTAATAGATAAGCTCGCAAAGTAGATTCGCATGCCAGCCAGCTGACTTCGTATTTATGTACACGAGCGCATATGCTAACTATATTTATTTATGCTCCCATTTCATAAGATAATTCAAACACATCATATTCCATTTTTTTGGCTGAGCTTTCAACACAACTCCTCCAATTTTTTTTGGAACATTGTTCACTCATGTTCCAAAAAAATGGATGCAGAAAATTTTTTGCAGACCCACTTTAGCATCATGATTCGTGAAGAAATGTAGTAAGTGAGGAGTATCACGGAACAATGTACAATTTCCGCTTCTCTTTTGGAACGCAGGGCAAAAACTGTTCTTTTCGGTCGTGGCAAGAAAATGCGCGAGGTGAACGGGGAGGTTTGAACCCATTTGTGAGTTTGATAATGGAATGACATCCTCCTGCCAACCTCCTTTTCTTCCGACTGCATCAGAAGAAGAAAAAAGTGAACACACTCTCGCGGAGGACAGACATCATCATCATCGTCTTCAAAAGTAGAATGTAGCCAAGAAAAAAAAGAACATTATACGTACTTCCTGTTTCACTGTGGCAATACCTGAGGAGTGGAGCACAGGCTTCATAGTTGAGTGAGTGAGTGGAAGAAAACAAGAGGAAAATTGTGTTTTTGGAGACACACACACACACTTTCACTCTGAAACACATTTTCCTCATGTTCTCAACAATTTTTTTTGGAGACAAACATGAAATGTTGGAACATTCTTTTATACAAGTTGAATGGAGCAATGATGATGGTATTTTTTTGGATGTTGTTGTCGTGTCGTGGTTCACAGTAATAGTTGTTGTTGGTGAGTAAGGTCCTCCGCGCAACAAAAGGAACAAAAAAAGGTCACATTCCATCAAAACAGAAAAATCATGTCCTGGTGAAACACACTAAAAAGGAGCACCGGTCTCCATATTTTTTTATATTAAAGCCAAAAATACGAATTTTTTTGTGAAATATTATTTTTTTCGAAAACGGTGAAAACAAGTGAAGAGAATTTGTTGGGCGTGTGGCTCCAAAAAAGAACGAATATTGTAAGATGCGGACACATTTTCTTACACATTATGCGTAATAAAGGAGGATGGAGGAAAGGGTTATCATTCCAAGAAAAGAATGCAGGAAACAATGTAACTTTGGGATTGGTAACGGTTTGGCTCGGAAGAATTTTTTTCGTGAGGTAGGAACAAATAAAATACGCACTCAACTATGTGCGTACGTACATGAGTGTGCATATATGCGTGAGGTCCACTCTTCCAAAGTTTTTTTTCTTTGCCAAGTGATCAGTAAAAGTAAATTTAGTGGAAAGTTGGAGGAAAAAAGTTATATATTTATGCGGGAGAGTGGAAAAGTCATGGGCAAAAAATATATCTTTTTATGCTTGCCCTTTTCTAAAGCAAAAAAAATATTTCAGATAACTGTCCCCGCACCGAATTCCGGATAGCAATAATCGTATCAGAATAATATGGAGGAAGTGGAAAAAAAATCAGAAAGAAAGTTGGAAACATTTTATAAAGAATTTTTTCAACCAATAAAAATTTATTGTTTTTTTTCCAAAAGTTCAAGAAAAAAATCAGGAAGGGGAACGGAAGTATAAGTTTGAAGAAGAAAATAGGATGAAAAAAATGGAGAACGGCATTTTTTAAACATAGAAGCTTTTTTGAGAGTATCAAAAAGGAAATTTTTGAAAGGACTCCCCTTCATGATAACCATGCTTTTAGAATGCATGTTATCATGCGTTATAATAACCTGATTCAAGGTTGCAGCTGTGCCAATATTTCCTCTTGAGGTCTTTTCTCTATTTCCTGCCTTATTAAATTTTACTAATTAGGAAAAAAAAGAATCAGTAATTTTAATTAAATTAAAGTTCAGCTTCTTGAGTGCACTTCGAGCATCCGAGGACACTCATCTACAATGACTTCCTCTTATTACTCTGCAACTATCAGACAGTTGTATCTGTGGATTTGAAATTTGCTTATAGTCAAATTATAAATTCAATGGCTTCATAATATTGCATCAACTATTTATTCACTTGGGCCTAGAGAAAAATTTCTTAAACTAACTACGCCGCTTTGGTATTATCTTGTGATCCGAAATGGAAAATCCTTGTAGATTCGGAAACTGTGCCGTAGCAGATAAGTATGAATTTGTAATATATATTATTATAATTTGTATCTTGAAGACTCAAAATTCTCAATAGCAATAATCTTTGAACCAAGACAGCCGAGTGAACAAAAAAGGAACGTAAATACTTCAAGATTTGTATATTCCTTCATTCTTTCCTGCTCCTCCAAACACTCCTCTCTCTCTTTCCCATGCTTCGGATAACTCTAGAAAGTTCTCATAAAGAAACATTGCTTTATGTATTCACTTCTGCACTCGACGCAACCATCAAATATGCATTGTTGAAGATGAAGGGAAAATATTTACACATAAAGAAATACTACTGAAGCCACTCAAGTATTTACTTGCATCTCTCCTCCGGGTTTTTTCCTTTCATTTTTGCTACTGTAATTTCACTTACTCGGAATATATATTTTTTTTCTTCGATCTTATCCTGTTTACCACCAGTGGAGCATGCACACACCCGATAATAAACAACAAAAAAGAAATGTGCAGCTGAGTTTTTTCCCTTTCAAGTAGTAAACATAACTTTCTTCTTTTAGTGCTCCCACTCATTTTCTTCACATGTTTGTGTGTTTTTTTTGGTGAAGAAAGAATAAAAAATGGGACGACATCCTTCTTCGATTAGCCTTTCTGCTTGGAACAAGGGAGAGTTCAAGAGAGAAAAATGTTTTCTGGTGTTTTTTTTCACCACAAAAAAAAGATTGGAGAAGAAAGCGTTGTTGATGGACGTGGCAATAACTTTACACAAGGGAAGGATTAGTGGTTTCTGATCCATTTTTTCATCATCATTTCATCATCCAATATGTATTTTGGAGGACATTATACTCGGCTCACTTGGCTCCCTTGTTATCAAAGGCTGGTGTGTGTGGTGATGTGATGTGCGCATAAATGTTGATCCGATGATGATGATATTCTCCTTGAAAAAAAATAAGGGGAATACATAAAAGGACAAAAAATACATCTCCATAATTTACATAAAGTCATGTAATCATCATCCCACAACCAAAAGTGTTTCATGCATGATTACCACTTATCCATGTGCTTATCATTTACTGAAACGACACACTTTTACCGTTTTTCCTAGATTAGTATAACAAACAAGAGAAAGGAAGAGATGACGCGCAAAAGCTTATGGATTACCTATCTTGCTCCGTTTATGGACACAATACCCATTTTATGGAGCAAAGAAAATAATTCCAGCTGGCCAGATGCGAAGGTGAGAAGCTGAGACAGAAAACGGTCTATCCATGTTCCACTTGAACCACTCTACGTTCTTCTCAGAAAACACCCTCGTTCCGGTCGATATCCAAAACAAAAAAAGGAGAAAAAAATAAGGGCACGGCTGAGAGCGTACTTTGCACTCTTCTGGAAAAGTGTGAAAACGGATGACCACTTTAAAAAAACAAAGATAGCCTTCATCCCATTCCAACCTGTCTTCAATAATGCAGTTTAATTTTGTATTCAGCTGGAGCTTCCTAAACACCACTAGTGAAACAAAACACAGTTGTTCAGCTCACTCCGACGAGAACTGACGAGCGGGGTAAAAAAACGGGGTCATCATGATGCAACCCGACGCTCATCACTTCCACAAAAAATAGAGTCTCTTGATGATCATGATTTAAAAAAAAAAGAATTCACGAGAGAGAATCCCTTGAATATATATGTATATATATTTGCTCACATCAGTGCCCACGCTTGTGTCCATCAGACTATGTGTTATCTGACCTGCTGTATAAAAGCAAAAGTCTTTTTTGCGTGCAAAACAGATTCCAGACATGCTCCTCCATTCACCCATTCAACCGATAAACAAGAGGTTAATCTAGGGTAAATATATCGTCAGTTGGAGCATGACTCTTTGTGCTCCGTTCTCAGATTTTTTTCTTTCTTTGGATAACCAAGAAAAACGTAAAGAAAATCGTTTTTAAGATGTGATGCAAATGAGCCCTGAAAACAAAAAAAGTGTCACTTGACTGGTGATGGTCTCTCGCAGAGTTTTACTGGTCCACTTTATATTTTTAGGGCGCACTCCTTTTTTATTTTGTCGCCGGAGTCGACGGGCTAAAAATATCCTGATTTTTTGTCGATGGAAATTGGAAAAATGGAGGAAGTGGAAGTAGTAAGATTAGAAACTAAAAAAAAGTTTTCTTCCTAAGTCTGCGCCACTTCATTTAGAAAGCTCACGCGTGAACTTTTTATTCAAACAAAAATCTCTCCACCAAATTTTTTTTCAGAGGGCTGTGCCGTGCCCCAGGATCTTACCAAACACGTTCACTCAACCAAGTTTACACACACAAATGTACTCAGAAAAAAAGTAAAAGTTTTCTTAAAAAAAGAAAGCTAGACTTGCTCTTTGTATTCAAAAGGGTAATAATTTTTTAGTGGTTTTAAAAAATGGTCTTTTTTGTGTGTCTGGTGATTTTTTTCTTATCCACACACACACTTCTTCCGTCTTAATAAATTGAGAGGAAATAGGATTAAGACTTGAGGTGATATATGTATATTTTTTTCAAGAAATAAAACCTCAAAGTAGCAAAATATGGAAATGAGAAGGGAACTAAGTTAACCCACTTTAGCACTCGTTAGCGGAAGCCTGTTGGGATTAATTTAAATATTCTGTGGAGGTCCTTCCCCACATCTAAAAATTTGCACAATTTTTTTTACTAACAATTGTGCTCTCACACTGACTTAATATTTTTATGTACATATTTAAGAAGATTATTATATCGACATAAATATATTTTTGTGCGTGGCCCGTTTTCTATTCTTCTTCTTAATTCGTTTCAATAAAGATTTTAATGATAAGATAAGGTAAAAAAAATATCAGAAAAAAAGTTTTGTTTTTGGCACCTTTAAACGAGTGGGAGTAAAGCTTTTTTGCCGCCACTGCGGTAAAAAAGTGGGAGTGTTAAAACCCGCGTGGCAGGGTGAACGAGACTATTAATTACGAGGAAAGTAAAAAAAACCTGGTCCCAAAATATTTTTTTGTGTTTCTAGCAACAAATATATATTTTTGCTCACAGCTCACTATTTTATTAAGTCATTGTGTTTTTTAGCCTTTGAAATCCATATCATAACTTTCCTTTTATTTTCGGAGCGGATGTGGGAAAAACTATGGAGTTTTCGTGAAAATGCTCCATAATTTCACCAAAGAAAACCTAGAAAATCTAGATTATACTTAAAAGGCTCTGTAGATTCCGCCAGTTTCAGCACGTACGAAATTTTTTACTTATCGATTGGTCCTTTGAAAAAAAAGTGGCTGCAAATATGAACAAGAAACAGAAAAAAAAGACTTTTAGCAAAATAGTACAAAATGCAATATTACCCCTTTTCTCATTCGATAAGCTTCTCTCCAGAAAAAAAGAGTTAGTGATGATGATGGTAGTGGCAACTGGAAAACATATGCATGCCATTTAGCTCCACTTCTACGAAGCTCCTGGCAGTACTACCCATTCAGAATCCCACAAAACCCGGAGAACTTGCCAAGAAGACAATAAACAACATTAATTTTTTTCAAGCCTATCTTATCTTATAATATTAATGCACACACTGGCACAAAATATCTCTCTCTTTCTTGTCTTAAGTAAAGTGTAACATTACTACCAAGATATCCCAGAGAAGAAAACGGAGCAGAATGGAGGGGAATGTGCTTATTTCCATTTTCTTGATTTCTTTATTCCTTCCTTTTTTTTCTTGAAACAAAAAAATACTCAAGAATTCCGCCAAGAGCGCGTTCCCTGACAAAACTAAATTTATTGCAAAGTTGCGTAATAATAATGAAAGCTACTTTTCCTCCGAAATCACTCAGCTATGTGTACCATATATGATAAGCAATAATAAGAAGCAATATATCTACTTATGTATATGAAACATAAATTTGCATACAATATAATACTTTAAATATTGATTCACCACTATTTTTTGTGTGTTATTCATGAAATATATCATGGAGGTCGCTTGCAGCTCGCTGCTTATCTGCGGATTTTTTTTTCATTTTGCCAAAGCGGAAGTATAGAAAAAAAATCCACGCCAAGAAAATTTTTGTTAAAAAAAATGGCCACACTGCAATTTTACACGCACACCCTCCTCCCTACCTCTTCTGCCTATGCTGGTAAGCGTGATAAGTATAACACTCTCGTGTTGGAGCACACGAAACGCACTTTATTATGCACATGTGAAAAACTGCATTTGCTGTGAGAAGCGCACGAAAGAAACGAAAACGAACATGAAAAAATAATATCGAGTAAGATGGTGCAACCAACTGTCTCCTTTCCCAGCAGAGTAGGCATGAATCTTCCTTAACTACCATGATGATACGTGAAATGGCCACTCTCTTTCTTCTTTCAAAAAAAGAAGATAACTTTCTCGAAGCCTAGATATACTTTCTACAATCCTGGCGCGGCCAAGATGCTTTTTCTCTTTTTCTTTTAAAAAATATATTAAATGGAGCACACACCACCACCACTAGAAGAGTGCGCACATTATACAGAACTTTATGAGTAATATGGAGAAAGCGTGAGTGAGTGTGTGTGTGTACATTTACGTGTATATTTAATAAATAAACGGTTTATTTGCATGCAATGCATGCTACACGCCCGTGTTGAGTGCATAACTCACTCTTATACATTTCCCTCTACCACTTTCCTTTGGGCATTTTTTCTATTCATTCTCCAGGAAAAAAAAGGAGCACAGGTAGGAAAATTCTTTTAAAATGTAATATATGATGAAGCACACCCGAAATTTTTTTTCTTCTTTGTGGCGCAAAAATATAGGATCATATTTTTTTCGGGAAATACGTATACAACAAACAAGAAGTAGCGTGCACATGTAAAGTATTCAGGGGAAAAAATGTTGTTCACCTTTCCTTGAGGACACAAGTAAAAAAAAGAAAAGAGGGCTCTGGAGAAACAAAGTAACTAAGAAGCTGGAGCTCCTCTATTCATTCCATTTTCATTCATTCACATGTGTGCGCACACATAAAAGAAAGACGGGAGGGTATAGTTTTTTGTTGTGAAACAAGAAGAAAGTAGGAAGAAGAGCGTGTTCCTCGTAGTTTTCTCCCTTTTTTATGTATTGATAATGGGAAGCATGGACTCGATAAGAATGTGTACATACATGTGTAATTCTGATGCTCCTTGTTCCCTCCACTCCCAATTCAATTTTCTCTTGTAGTCTGTATTTTTGGACACGTTGTACACTTGCATTGCATCTCCTATGATCATACTTCTAGGAAGAACAACTAAAGAAATAAAGTATCATAGAAAAATTTTGTATCCTTCTCTTTTTTTTGGCATTCATTTTATTATTGTGAGCTTCCTTCCTTTCTCTCTCGAAAAAAAAAAACTATTCCCTTTCTTTTGCGCACTTTTTTTTCTCTCTCTCAAGAAAAGTTTGTGGTCGCAAAAAAAAGTTTTTTTTTCTTTGGAGGAACCGGGACAAAAAAAAATTATAGCTCTGGAGAGCATTCTTCCCTGCATCTAATGGTAAACCTGGGGAATATTATTGGAAAAGATGTGAAATAAGTACATTTATGGAGGATATGTGTATCCAGAGCTAACTAATGTATGGATAGAATAACCTGACTCAGTGAGTTAGTAGCACGTTTTTCTTTACAAATGGAGGTTTTTGGAGGTGAAACTTGCGGGAGTTGGTTTCACATGTTTTCTCTTTTTTTTCTTCCTTTTGCTGCTATTGTTATTACTACTTTTTTTATTTGGAGCAAACTTGGTTATCCCAGTGGACCAAAGGTGTATGGAGGGTAGGATATCGATACTAAGAAAATGACAGGAAAAAAGTAGAATTGAAAGTTGGGTCTTAAGATAACCTTTTGTGTTTTATTCTTTTTTTTACTATTCCTCTTCTTCAAAGTTTTTTTGTATTGAATTATTTTTTTGCATGTATTCGTGCTTCTAAATGCACAAAAATGGCCACCACACAAAATTTATGGAGAGTTTCAGAACAAAGAATAAAAAGATGAAAAAAAAGTTTTTTTTTGGTTCCAACATTTCCCCTCAGATCCTTTCTTATTTTTTTTGGAGACTTCCTAAG
>JAHZNF010003218.1:0-24870 GCA_027744215.1 Troglopedetes dispersus | reverse complement strand
TTTTACTACTACTACTGTTAAAATTATATGAAAGATGAATTGCACTCAAAAAGGGAAATATGTTAATATAACTTTGATGTCTTATTTAGCATCGAAACTAGCATATTTTGTGCCCATATACAGTTAAGAAATTGGTTTTTTATCATGTATGTAAAATAATTGAAAGGTAAAAATGAGGAATTAGTGAAGCGTGGACACAGCACAAAAAATTCGCTGTTGACTATCCTCCTTAAACGTGTTTTTGGATGCAGGCGGTTTTAAATCAATGAAGCTTGCCCGGAGACTGCTTTAATTCTGAGTTCTCGGTGCAAAGACGACTTCAATGGTTCATCATACCTTTGGATAGATGACAAATACACGGTTGATAGTTTCATCCGTGTATACTTTTTAGCACAGTGTAATAATAATTTTATTATTAGTCTTTTCCTATGATCCCGCTAGAAGTGTGCTTTGTCAATGAGATTTCAAGTTATACGACTTACTCTACATGTTTACGAAAGTAGTACTTTTGTAACCTACATGTTGTAAAGTTTAAAAATGGAAATCACGATTAACTGTTTCCAATAATATGCTATAATCCCTAACTCTTTCTACTAGGAATTCCTCTAAAGTAAAGTACAAATTTATGTACAATAAAAAATCAAAGACAGCACTAAAGCTCCTGGGTGCTGTTTCATATACATAGTTTCATATACATTTCGTAAGTTGCTGAGAGCTTTTGCGTGTACAACATCACAAAGCAAAAGGCGAAGCTTTCTTCTTCTCTCAGAAAACTTCCAGTTCACACAGACCAAAAAGTACGCAGAAGAGCGCACCCTCCCTCCAATATATGTCACATCCAATTATGTTAGGGTTGGCTCATTGTGAAACCGCCTTGGCTGGACCCCATTGGCTTTTAATTTGATTATAGACGGAGTGTAGCTCACGACTCAACTGGTATTATTCTTTTCATGTTATTCCACTGAAGATGCGGTGCGGTGGAAAACAAACTGATTGTGGGTTGTACATATATTATGCAGAAAGGGTGATCTTTCAATTACATATTTGAGTTTGTTTGGAAGTGACTATGCCAGAGCAAAAAATGTACGTGTGAAATGCTTATGACACCATTTACACAACAAACGTGAAAGAATTCGTTAAAAAACAAACGTATTATTCCGTTTGTTTCAATAATCATACATAATAATTTGGTTTGGTAAAAGTAGTACTGAACAAAAGAGTTCAAGTCTTAATCAATATTTTTGTGTGCTTTATTTATATTTATTATTGCATTTATGGGGCACCGAGATATGCAGCCGATTTTTGTGTGTCTTGGACAATAAAATATATATTGTAATGATAAGTAATCGGAAATGATAACTAATCCTAATTCGGTAGATTGTCTTTGTGTCAAAAATTTTCCAAACCTTGATATTATCCCAATGAAAGAATTTAATGTACCGGAACAACACTAATCAATATGGAAATACAAAAAAATTATATCAGGCTTGTATAAATCTAGGCAATCCCCTCGACACTGCCTGTGTTGCACTTGTTCATTCCAATTCTTATTTAAATCTACGCTTCTCAAAAGTATGCCTATAATTTTTTCTAGATATGTTTGTGAATAAAAATTCCTGCAAGAAAAGCCACTTCTATACATAAAACTTAAAAATATTCTCCCTAGGATGCGATAAACGGCAGCTGAGCATGATTACTTAATTTGCTTATAATCATATTTTTGTTTGACTGTAAATGTAGCGGAAAATTTAGCCCTAAACCAGATTAAAACAGAAATTATAGAAATCACGAACGTTTTGTTGTGGAATGCATAAGAGGAGTATAATATCTTACCTATTTTGTACATCGTTTTCCCCCTTTATATTATGCAGTCAGTCAGTTGAAGGAGTGTTGGAAGAGCGATAAATTCCTTTTCCACAAAAGTCATTTTATGCTAACGTAATATCAGTAATTAATTTTACGATAAAAATCTTGAATTCATTGGGAGGCCTCCTTCACAGACGAAAGAAGGAGGATAATAAAATAGTGGAATACCTAAACTGCGTAAACAAAATGTTAGTAGACTATAGGAAGTGAGTGGAAAAGTGGAGAAGCAAGACTCAAAAGCAAAATGAAATCATGTTGTGGGATAACAATGAAATTAAACTTTATAACAGAAGTTATAGTTATTTTATGTCAGCAGTTTTGCTGTTTAATATTAATCCTCGATATCTACATTTCTGCAACCCACCGCAATGTAAATATACCAACATGTAAATTAATGATTTGAATTAATCTCATTAGTTATGGCCAACACTGTGTTTAGCCATAAAGAGTGAAATAATATTATCAAATATTGCATAAAGCACCAAGTCATGGTTCTACTAGTTCACTCACTCAAAACTTTCTCGTGCTTTCCCGCAACGAAATTTCCTCAGATCCAAGTAATTAAATTTGGTTAAAGTACAAACTTATAACGAGCTTATCAGAAAAGTGAAGGACAGTTGGTCAATAACTTTGCCACGATTTACTGAATGGAAAGCAACGCTGACGGGTTTACAACATAAATGCCCACGTACCACACATCCGAAATATTAACTTTTACAAGTATAAAACAAAACTAAGGCTGAGCCCCAAAATATATACATATAAACTCCAATTCACCATTGCTTCTGTTTATACGATTACACTGCTGTTAATTTCTAGTAATTTCATTACATATCCCCTGGTTCACATTCATGGTTCCAATAAACTTTCCGACTTGCCTTCACCACCAAAACTGATTTGCAAACAGCAAAACAAGCCAAATGGCTTTGTTCTTCCAGACACTTTCACTTAAAGTTGGAATGGAGAGAAGGAAGGGATTATAAAATAAACATAATGTGGATAGATATGAACGTACGTGTTGTCGTCATCAGTACTGCCTTTAGCTTTCTGTTTTGTGTTTCGCGTTGTATTATATTATTTAAAAAGAACAATACTGCGCATTCAAAGCTAAACCAGGAGAGAGTGAAAGATAGATCAGAGTAATTTAATTACTCCATGTGTTTCTCTCCTTTGTAGAATTATAAGTAAAAACAGTGGAGAAGTGGAACAACGGTACACCGTCTACTAAAGTAGCCATCCTCCACAGCATGAGAGAGTGCAAGTATCAACCATAATTTTTATTGCTTTTGGCTCTATCAACTGTGTAGTAGTAGCAGTCTTGATCGTCACAATAGAATTCCTTCTATCCAGAGAGAGATGCTGGGTTCCAGCAATAGAGCAAGTATTTTTGTTTATTCGTGCAATTTAACAATTTTAATTGGGACAAACCAAGAGTTAACGAGCCGTGAATTTATGTGGACGTGGTGTATTACAAATACAGTAACTGCTTTCTCCTTCCTGCTAATCTGCTTATCATAAAATCTACAAACCATCAAACATGAAAGTAAACGACGTTATTGCTTTTGTTCATAGTGATGATGACTAAACTCAAGCTATAAGATTAACAAATTGAATTAAACAAGTTAACGGACCTATGTTTTATAATAAATGAGAAATAAATAAAACTGAGAAAATCTGTACACGCTACAAAACAGTTTCCCATTATTTCATTTTCTATTCTTGGTGGATAAAAGTGTTTTGCTTTTAAAAGGCAACTTGCCCTGCATACCATTGCTAAAATCTTACCACCAAGCCCGTCGTACATCACTACATTGTATTTGAGTGTATGGAAACTGAGCTGAGGTCATTTTCCCTTTGTGTGGATCCTTCCAAGTATGATTCCACTTTCTGGCAACTCATCTCTCGATAAAGTAACCAATGTGTTACAACAAGGGAATCCAATTAGCCACGAATCTGTCCCAACAAATTGGTAACACTTTGCTTACTTCCCGGCAAACATCCCAATTTGGTCAGACGGGACGCATTCACGTTCATTTTCACTTAACTCAATCCGTCCTCTTTTATTCAATTTTCTCCGTTTACTCTCTAGCAATTGTACCAACTGCCACCATAAAAATGCACTCTCTGTAAAGAAAGCTGGCATTCGATTGTGTGGACATTGGTTTGGTTTCCAGTTTGACGTTGCTTCTTGAGAATTGAACTATTCTATCGAAACCAGTGAATATGATCATAATCCTGGTGGAAGGACTATGCGGAAGATCCTTGGTAATCTATTTACGTTTGCACACACTTATTGACTGGTGGTAACTTTGTGATTCAGAGGATAAAATCCGAAATTAAGAAGGATGTAGCCTAAGTGGAAGTTAGCTGTCCATGTTCATTTTCCACGTGATCGGCATGTCAGAAGATTGGCAATAAACACTTGGCTAATCGAAAAAATCTGTGAGTCAATGTGACAACTACACATTCCTCCTTTGTTTTATTCGTGGTACTGAGCGTGAACGGTAAAAATATATGGAAGAAATGAGACATCTCTCTCGTCTCAATCGATATTGAGTAAACATTTTACATGTACGTATATGTCTGTAGTTTGTGTGCGATGCTTTTAAATGTCGCTCATTTTCGTTACAAGCAAAATGATTTTTTATTGTATTTAATTACTTCATTGTTTTACATCAGATAAGTATACAGATATTTCATTCTTCAACTTTTTGCTACATACATTATATTCTTGTGTATTTATCGATATTATGTAATCATCTATGTATTATCAAATTTTGAATATTTTATGTTATACCGTAGACACTAAAGATGAACATTATTCATTAGAAACACTTAGTTGGGAGCTTCATTTTTTATTTGAACCAGAAAAACCAGATTGGTATTCCTTGCCATCAGAATTTACTTGTTAGTTATACCAATGCTTAATATCCAGATATTCAAAGAAAGTTGGGAATTGTATATTTCTGACAGTTTCTTGTTGTCAACTGTAATAAACAAAGTGAATCCGTAAATTGTCAACATTACCTTTGAACGGTTCTAACATGTCTGCGTAATTGTCGGTGTAAAGATATTTAGGGTTACATACATATATAAGATTAATCCTGCACAACCAATAAATTGTTATCTTCACTCTCAATTATGTTTTTCCAACAAGCCAAGAGCTTCTGCATGCCTTCTGGCTTTCAATCGAAGATCTGCAATGGAGCTACTTTTTGTGGTCATCCGTTCCAATGTGGAGGATCCTAGTGTTGCTGCTGCAGCAGAACTCAGACAACTTGATGCCCACGATAAGGCAAGCGGATATGGAGGTGGATACAGGAGCAGCGAAGAATGAGCAGCAGCACCCGATCCTGATCCCATGGGTGAAGTAGAATTCGAACCACTTGACAATGCTGCCGCAGCGGCGGCGTACTGAAGGACAAACAATGCAAAATCTCTTTTAAATTCAAAATTCTTTCGTTAGTCATACATCTTCGAAGCACATTATTATTAGAAATTCAAGAGGGTCTCCAAATCAACACGTCATCTAAATTAATGTGTATACCTGCTGAGCAGCTGACAAAAAGGCTGTGTCAAGTGGGGATGGAAGTGTCAGAGGTCGAAGGTTAAGGTCATAAGGATTAAATCGCAGGGAATTTGCAAGTGTGGCTGCAGCGGCGACCGAAGTTCCACCCAGACCACCACTCAAAGTGGGTAACCCGGGTGGTGATGCGGCTACTGATGATGATATGAGAGTCGATGAAGAGCCTGTTGTCGGGACTCCACTAGAAATAGAATCAGAAGCAGAGGTGGCGGTCCCACCAGCGTTTGTTGCCAGTGACGCCAAAGAAGCTGATAGTAAAGATGAAGCTGAAGACGTCGAAGAAGCGGGTGACGCAGAAGAGTGCATGACATTTCCACCTACGCTTGTGCTCCTTTCGCTGGAAACACTTGCGCCGTGATTTGGAGATAGCAGTGAACCACTTAAGACTGGCTGACCTCCCGCTGTGGATAGCTGCGTCGATGGAGGTGGTAAAAATGGGGTTACTCGACATTGCACGTCCAGGGGTCCCATTGCTGAATTTCCACCGAGTGTCACGTGTGAACCACTTATGACTGGCTGACCTCCCGCTGTGGATAGCTGCGTCGATGGAGGTGGTAAAAATGGGGTTACTCGACATTGCACGTCCAGGGGTCCCATTGCTGAATTTCCACCGAGTGTCACTGGCAGAACTCCTTTACTAATTTGACTTTCGTGTTTTCGACACTTTGCCCGACGGTTTTGAAACCAGACCTATTTGAATAATTAATAAAAATGTTTGCTCTTATTTCGCCCGCTCACAGATCCGTCGAGTTACATCTCAACACACGTATGCCTCACAAGTTTCTTTGGATTATTAATTCATTCAGAAAATTGAAACTTGAGCTACAAGAACATCACAAATCATATTTTGCGGTGTGGACAATATTTTATCACTAGTCATTTTCCTGGAAGTCGTAAAAAATCTCATGAATAAATTCATGACTCTGGTTCCCCTTCTTATGAAAGTACAAACGAATATGAAATTACGATCCCATCAGGATCGAGTGAGAACTGGAAGGAAAAACAAATCTGACAGCACTGGCATTGTAAATTATGTGTGACTTTCACTTCCTTCATCATCACTTGACGTCAGATTCATTCCATATTAAATGTTGTATAATAACTTATACTTACGGAGCATGAATAGTGGCTGAACTCCTGCGTATAGATAACTGAAATAATCTAACCTGGTTTCCCTATTACAAACTGAGTCCTTTTGTCAATTTTTCAGCTTCCACTTTCGAAAAATAAAAGATAATTCACTGACAAGGACATGGTAGGTTACAAACATGGAAAAATGCCATCGTCATTTAGGTCTACGTATAAAGACTGACTGCCCGAACAAACATTACCCTCGCCACCATTCACTGACACATTTATAATAATATTATTAAATCACAAGTACGTAGGTATATGTATGTACATCATTGAAGAAATCAGTCCTACTTAGTTCACCATCTTCAACCTTACTCACGTAATGTGTAAGTACAGGGCATACATAATGTATATATATAAGCCTTTCCATTCAAGTTTTATTGTTGGTGTAATGGAGATTCGACAGTCACTAAGGATGGAAGGGATTGGATTGGGCTTTAATGAAATTACTCCGATAAAAAAAGATTAGGATCTTCATGAAAAATGGACCTGTTTGTCTCATTTGCTTCTCTTTGCGAATGCAATTGGACAGCAAGGAAGAATGGGTAAGACGTATAGTGATTCGTATATACCGGCACCACTGAACCGATGTGACTTGGCCCTTCATACCTCAATGAAGAACATTCGTTACGAGTGTTTACTTGTTTGTAGGACAGCATGTACGTGCGAATTAATAGACTATCAGAGGGAAAGAGAGAAAACGTTTCATTTGCTCTCCTGGTTTCCTCTCCAATTCGAACTTCCCTTTGTCTTTTAATTTATCAAGGGAGAAAAAAATTGCTCGGACATGCAATTTGTTTTGCTTACGAGGAACCAGTATGAAAGAAAAGTAAACATGCATGCCTCGGTATTTTTCCTCAGCGTAGTTGTTTGTCACGGAGGAGAAGAATCCTCTAATCTAGAGTAAAAGTACAAAAATGAAAAAAAGACTTATGTATGTAACATACTGTACACAGAAGAAGTATATCACCGGTCAGCGTAAGAGAGTGTAATTGTTGGAAAGAGATTTTTGGCCCGAATGGGAAAATATGATTCCGGAAAGTATCATTGGCACGTGGACCTTCAGCACGAAGAGTGGACATGACGGGGAAAAAGTTCAGATTGGGCCTTGGCTACAATGGCTAAGAACGTAAGATAATGGAAACCCATAATGACCTTAGTGATGTACGTACTTAATGGCCATTATGCTTTTCACATCATCATAACACTTATCTTATATCAGTAATCATAAAAATAACATTAGGAAATCTAGCCTGTCCATGACTGAACGATAATACTCCACTCATGTGATTATGAAACATAAGACAAATGCTCTCGATCAATGTGTACATTTTTTTCTTGCACTTCCTTCCTCGTCCCTTTCCTAATATATTAGAACGTCTTTCTCGTTCGCTAATGATGACAAAGCGATGCCGAGAGGAGAATCGGCAGACATTTGCACAAAGTTTACTAGGACAAAAATATATTTTTTTACCGCCGTTAATCTCCTTGAGATGACCGGGAACATGACCGGCATCGGCATACGTGGTAAATGGGAATTTCTGCACGAATTCAATGATTATGCTAGAATCACGTACGTAGAGTCTCGGCAGTAAGTAAATTACATTACAAAAATACAATAACTATCCTGTTTGAAGAATTAACTAATTAATTATGACAATGGCGGCATTCACCGTGCTCATCGTGACATTAATTAGCAAGCCATTTTATAATACATAATATACCTTAGACAGCAGCTTTGGTGGAAGATAAATAGTTTGATGAATATAATGCGATATAATATAATACTTACCTGAACACGAGCTTCACTAAGTCCCAACCTTTGACTCAACTCCTCTCGCATAAATGCGTCGGGGTAATCTACAAAATAAATAAATAAACAAATAAGTTAAAAAAGACTCACTCCAATCGTCCTCTGCAACGAAGAAGAGGAATTGAATGCGTCGCGGGGTAATCTGAAACATTGTCCAAACTTCCGTGAATATTTTCAGTCAAACTGAAGCTTTTCCTTGCAGCACTCCGCAACTTTGTGTATCTGCTTATTCATATATGTATACCTTTTATTAATAAGGTAATGCAGACGCGTGCTCAAATTGTTTTTTGAGGCTTTAGAAGTCTTTGAGAAGTATCTATTGTGAGCAGGAGAACCAACGACCAAATTCAGTTGGATGATATGTTCATGAGTTAATAAATGGTTCTGTGAATTCTCTTTATACTTCAATTTAATATATGTAATTGAAGTCATCAACCAGCAGCACAGCGCAAAATACAATTCAATTTATTTAATTAATTTTACAAAACTTTTCTTCTGTACGTTCTTCCTTGAATTTATACATAAATATCTACACCCCTTAATCCCATATAATCGCATTACTGAACTGAACTCACTCAGTGCTACTACCACTGGTTACATTGTCATTAGTGAATTCATGTACATCTGCTTGTTCACTTTATAGGGTTTTCGCAGACTTTACAAAAGCTTTATTATTATACTGACTGCAGCTTTTATTTGTGTTCAAAGAAGAACACATGTTCTCATCACCATTCATTGAAGTGATAATAATGTCAAATGGGGATTTTATGTTTATAAATGGGGTTCAATGTGTGCATTTATACTTACGGGTCTCATCAAAAAGTCTCTCCAGCTCGTTCAACTGTTCCAGAGTAAAATTTGTACGGCTACGCCTCTGCTTCGTGGGCTTGTTCCCAGAAGATCCACCACCACCAACAGAAGCGGATGCACCGCTGCCCGAACCAGCTCCGACGTGGTGGTGATGATGATGATGGTGATGAGGATGTATGTGGGGATGAGAAGGATGATGTTGCTGCTGTGATTGATTATTATGCTGCTGAAAATTATTATTAGCATTTGGAGAGTGGTGATGTAAATGGCTTGAAGGGACACCATAAAATCCACTGGAATTACTGTCAACATTGAGCTTCACGCCGATGGGATGATGGTGACAGCTTTCTTCGTTTAGATTATTTCCTGCAGCAACATCGGATCCTGTATTACTGTGACCTTTACCCAAGTGCACAGCCCTGTTCCCGTGCGTGGTTTCTCTCTTTAATGGAGACGCCTTCTCCTTCCGTAGCGTCTTTTTCATCTCCTGTGCTACCATCATGGGGAGATGAGGAGAGCCGTCGACAAGCTTTCTTTGCTGCGGGTTCGCGTTTCGGAGACTGAGTGTGAGAATGAGGTGATGATGATGATTGTGAATCTCTGATTTCATTGACTCTGCTAGAAGTGTGAGGGGAGAACCCTTGTGGAACTTTTTCTACGTCGCAAAATTTTCTTGAAAAACTTTCCTTGTCTGCTGAACTGTTCTCATCCTCTTCCAAATTTCTGCTAAGAAGGTGAGACTGCAGCTGAGACTTTATTAGTGGATTGGGTGACGATGATTTCAAAGGGGTTTGCTCATCTCCAGGGTCAATTATAATTTGACTTTCACTAAGAGGCGAACCTGACCGGTCTCTTCTTTCAATGTCCACTTCGTCGTTTTCATTTAGTACTGGAGACCGAGGTGAGCTGGAACTGGTGGTTGAGCTTCCAGACTTGTTACGACTCTTGCCAGAAGAAGAAAGTCGTCCGTCTTCCGACGCCACTTGACTACAGCGTTGGTTGATCGTGCGCAAAGGTGATGTTGGTGTGGGGAGCGCATACGGTAAAAAGCGTGGAAATAGTTGAAGGTGTCGCATCGACAAAGGCTTCACACTCTCTGACTCCACATCAACGTCACTGTCTTCGCAACGACCTTTAAGTAAATAAAAATAATATCGATGATTGCCAATTGTCGACCGATGTTCAGAATTCCCCGAACCAGTACGAGACAGATTGTTAAAGAGAGATTAGTTTTCATTTCTAAATGAACTTGATAACAAAGCAAGCTTTCATCATTACCATAAAGTGGGATTAGCAGCACATCACTTGCCTTTACTTCGGACCAGCATCATTATTACAATAGAGCGAAATTGTGGCTATAAAGCCATTGCAATGTTAAGTAGGTACGCATCAGATTCAACAAGGGCTTAACAAGAGGACAAAAATACGAGATAATAAACTACGAGAGAACTAATGTCTTCACTCCGTTCCACCAGCAATCTTAAATTTGTGAAAGAAGGCTAAGCTTGCTAGCTACCACTACTCTACTCGGATAAATTACCCGCTAGTGTTATGTTTTTCCTGGTAAACCTATAGACTGTGAAATGATGTTGTAAACGGTTGCTCCACCAAGATTTAATCAAATTAAAAGACAAATAGAGTATTGAGGGATTTTGGGGGTCTTCAGGGTGTTATTAACAAATCGACTCAAACTCCTGCAGTCTCATCTCGTCAAGCTGCTCTGCTTCCTGTGTTTTCCTATTATAGGAGGTACACGTATGTCTCAGCACATTATATAAGCACGAGGAGGAGAATTTGTGTTAAAAGAGGCCGAAGATTGGCTAAGCACCATTTAATTCCATTATGCGAATGAAAGCCAGCTTAACACGTATTATAAAACACTGTTCAATTTGCTAAATTGAACTAAATCTGACGAGGAGGAGGAAGCGAACGGGATACGCTCATGGAGAAGATGGAGGGTATTATTATGTATCTAAACAAAATAACTTTATATTCCAAACAGCATTCGACAACGAAAGTGGAGCTGTTAAGTGTGTTCGCTCACTGGAACAACAACACTCGATAGAGTTTACTAGGCAAAATAAGTGGTTCACTTAATAGCTATCTTAAACATATATAGCAATAAGAAGAGGCAAGCATTTCTCCGATGACAAGGTTCGTTGCTTTCTCATGACTTGAGAGTTTTTGCTTTTGAGGTACATTACGTGCCATGTACATATGCTGGTGTACAATATTATTCCTTTTCCTATAAAGCTAGCTAGACAGCTCGTTTTTTCATCCATACTGTCAGTAGGGTTGTTAGTCACTTAAACGGAACAGCTATTTTTACACCTAAAACAACGACCTTTCATACTTGCTTACTAAGGTCTTGCCTTCCCCTAACATCATTCATGAGTTCCCTTAAAGGAATGGGAATGATCCCTGTACAATGGTGTCTTTTGCTCCACAGTTCCCAGAAGAAAGGTGTTTTATTCTTTGCTGTGAGATCACATTATATTCTATTAATATACTTAAGTTGACTGGTATAAAGTACTTAAGTATTTTATACTTCAACGACTAATCCTGTAGCAAAATATACATCATAATTTTTAAAAGACATAATATGCAACGGTGACATCGGTAAGTTTACACAATAAAACTAGGTAAAGTGATTGCTGATAAAGTTATGCAATCTGATGAAGTGTAATCTACATATTTTAATGTTTGCAAGTGAAGACATGTCTTCTTTTCTTTCACGTCAGCTAATAATGAATTGCATCAGGCCAGCAAAAGTGAAGAGGAGGGGAAAGGCATCTGACAGGCAATGTCAGTTTCATCCCGTGGGAAATTGCAAAGTATCTAAATAACAAGTTGTTGATGCACACGTCACCCTCCAGCTTTTACTCTGACTTTATATAGGTAACGTTTGTACTCTGTAAAATAAAAAAAATCATCGACACAACCCAAGCATTCAAAACCAAAGTAGGCAAATAAATACTTATGCTTCCGATTTTCGAGTCACGATATTATCCATTGGCTTTTGTATGGTATTCACATATTAACAGAAAAGTTGCTTCTGTACTATTTTGTTATACAATCTTCGAAAAGTCCAGTTGCTTAACAATTCAGTAAAATAATTTGACATGGCATGAAAAAAGTGAAACGCTCATCTTCATAATTGATTCCTCTTCCGACTTCATTCTGTAGCTTCACTTTTCCGTCACTCCTTTTCGGGGCGATGAGCAAGTATTACTATCATAAACTTGTGTGTGTGGTGAAATGGAGTGAGAAAAAAACTAACACTTTTCCTCCTAGAATATTCCTCACGGATTTCATTTGTTGAAGAAAGTAGGGCCCTGAACATTACAACCCCTTTGAATAATTCGGAAGATTAGTATTACACCATGTCATTCTATTATGTGGCGCTCAGGAGTAGGAGACGAAGAAATATGTAAAACATCATCGGCTATATACAACCTCCATCTAAAATGAATGCATAAGGTTGCTGGCAATCTGATTCAGATTCGGGATGTTGTTTGTCTTCATGAAAGCAATTTGCAACCTGCTATATTTCCTGTCTCATCCTGCCAACAGCCACCATCCAACCAACAAATTCAACACAAATAAATTACATTACACTCGAAACTAACAACTTAAATCTTGTAGTAGATAAAGGAGGTGGGTGTTTTCCAGAGGGCTCAAGAAAAATGGAAACAAATAATAATGAAAGAAAATAAAAAAGTTGTTGTCACTGAGCGTAACGTAATATAGTGAGCTTTATTATGTGTAGTAGTAAAGAAAAAGTGCAAATAGCAGAGGGACAAGAAGGAAAGAGCCAAAAAGGAAAACAAAAAAAAAGGAAATGAGTAAGAGAGATAGGGAAAGAGGGCTGCCGCGGCCGAGATTTTTCCGGTATGGTAGAAATGTTTACATTACATACATAGTTGTCCCAATCGAGTAAAGTACGAGTTTCTTTTAATACGATGTAAGGTAGATATAAAAGGATGGTACTTTACTGTAGGTACACATGTACGTATGTGTGTGCTTGTATGTTTTTCAGAATGTGATAATGCTGAGCTAACAAGATAAAATAGGACTTCCCCTTTTTTGCCTTAAAAATAACAAGGTCTAAGGAGGAACCCGACAAACCCCAAAAGAAATCAAGGGAAGATTATTTAATTGAAACATTTTTCATTTCCTTCAAAAATATTATCTGGATATGCAAGAAGTCTGCTGTGTGAAAGCTTCTCAGTATGGTGTAATACGCAAAGCAATTTATTTTTTGTGTATTAAGTGTACAAAATATCCCAAGTTGAGAGGAATCAGAGCAGCAGCACCAAACAATAAGATCATCATCTTACCATTTTACTTAGTTTTCCTTTATTTTTGTTGAGCATAACAAATTTTATACTAAGTGGAAGTGTCTCGTATATTTGTGGGAAGAGGAAGAATGGGCTGGGTTAAAAGCAACAGAGAATGAAAGTTAATCTCACGTTCCCCATCATCACAGTTACTCCTATTATGTATGTAGCATGTTCAGGTTCGAGCAGATCCTAAAGAAATGCATGTCTCTACTCAAATGTAGTAGTTATACGTTAAATGTAATTTAAAATGCGTTATGCCATACTGTGCGGAAAGGAGGAATATTCGCTTTCTTTTTACTATAGTAAGCATTTCTACCTCTATTCATTCTTGAGTAATGTTTCACGTTTGGTATCTTAATTGTAACCAAAATCTACGTGGACCCATTTTGTTCTTACTTATCTTACAATTTTTATAGAAAAAGGAGGTGCATTTACACTGGTTACAAAATTAGACCTATCATATATCTATCTATCTCTATAATACGCATCTTTGTCCGGGCAAAGACTTCTAAAGGACTAATCGTATAAAACTAAGCAAGATGTCATTCGAACGGAAATTCTTTGTGGATGTGCAGTAAGGTCTTGAATTTTTTATAAAGGTCAAAGGTTATTTGCAAAAACACGTTTTCTAATATGAAAAACGCACATACCTAAATTTCACGTTTGTCAGTATAACTTCAAATGAACTAGAAATTATTTGAAATACTCACCAAACATTGTTTGAATCACAAAAGTAAAAAGTTGCATGATTCAAACCGAAACTTCTTCATACTACACATAATTTAACATGTCATTAAGGAGATTTCCGCCTCGTATCCCGAAAAAATCCAATCTAAATTAAATTATTGCACGTATTTTATATCAAAATAGGTCTCATATTTAACTATGTTTGTATAATTTTTACATGGCTGTGTCAGGTTTCAGACCAGTGACAATTTGACTCCGAATAACATACGATCTGCAAATAATAATCGTGGTTCCAAATATTCCTCATCTACTTTAACTACTTATCTCATCTCATTTTAAACTGGGAATTAGAACAAAACGAAGAAGACTTCTGAAGTTGTGCTGGGAGGAATTTTTATACTTACATAAATTACATGATTTTCGCATGCTTGTTTTACTAGTGCATGATGTTGGTAAACAAATAGGTAAGATTGCCTTTTGCAGATACATGTACAAATAATTGTATCTTTGTATCTGGTGTGAGTACCAAGAAAAGTTACAGTTACAACTAGCCTGCTGTTGATTAATTATATTATTGAAATTATTGGATAGTTGGAAACGAATAAGTATTACATATACAGCATTGCTGCATTGAAATTTTCAAGGGACAAAAGGCAAGCCTGATGAATCAAGTTGAATTCACCCTAGGGTGAAAGTAGCCCGTCTTTCTATTTTCCTATTACCACTAACCACAAATTACGGGGTACAAAAATCCAAATAATTTTTTTCTGTAAGCCTACGTAATTTTGAATTCTTTTGCAATTACTGTCCATTTTTTTGGATGCTTAAAAGATTTTCGACTGGAACATAATTGACATGGCGCATTCGAAATCTTGGCAAGTACGATACACCCTTTGGTTTTGTGAGACAGTCGTAAATGTAATCGTCATCGTATCCCTGTGTCTACACATTATACATAAACGCTTAAGTATCTAAAAAATTGTAGGTTACATCTTATGTACATAACATGATGTGTCGAAGTTAATTTTTTTTTCAAAATGAAGTTTTTCAATTATCTAAAGTTAGGCTTGAACTGTAGCAATGTCACATTACTTTTATGGCAAGGTCGGGAGCAATTAATATATGCATTTTTAAACGTAATCCACTGGAACAACAAATTCAAGTAGCAATTACTTCAAAATTGTATTAACAAGGTTGGGTTGCGAATAGGAATAGAATTTGCTTACAGAATTTGTTTGTGGTATATGTATTTGTCTTGCTCAATTATACTTAAGCAGGGTTCAATAAAATTTTAATCAAATTCTGTAAATACAAAGAAATGTGCTGATAAATGTAGAGTTTTGGAAGATTCGATTTTCTGTGTAGAAAAAGTATGCTAAATTTAGGGCCCTGCTTACTGACTCTATTAAGCAATAAAAACTTTCTTGGTTGACGTGATATGATTAGAAGGTACATGAGAAAATGTGTACATATTGCATAATGTACGTACAGGTATATAATGCTGGGTCTAAATAAAAAGTTTTCATTTTGGGACAGGATCTTTCCCTCCTCCCTTACATTTTAATCATACTTGCAATTTTAACCCTTTACATATGCATAATGTATTATATACAAATGATTGTATTTCTGAATTTAGGCATGGGCAGCAACGGAGGAGACTATCTGAGCACCCTTCTTGCATCCATACATGTTCACTTCAGTTTCACTTTGTGAGCGTAACTCTACAACTTTATGTAAAGACTTTTCTTTTAATACGATTTTTATGTTCAACATTACCCCTCACTTGACGCCTGTAACATGCTCCACTTACCCTTAGTATATATCGTCACCACACACCACGCATCACTTTCTCGAGTTAATATTCCTACCTAAGGAGGTGTAGGCATGTTGTATATCACTAATTGTATGTGTGCATGCATGTGTACACTTGAGTTTGGATGTGTTGTGTGAGCAAGGAAAACTCAATTAAATGAACGCAAAGTTTAAAAAGATGTTCATTCTATCAGAAAAAGGCTAATAAAGAAAGTTATAAATTTGGCTGCAGGAGAAGACTCCAAGTGCCTTATTAATTTAGTTAATTACTCTGCCCCAGGATTTTCTTGCCTTAGTCTATTGGCATGGTGGCTGCTGCTACATTACAAAATGCTCCTACTTAATACAGTATAATGTATTAAATGAATGAGTCACCCTACATTACCAGTCTCACCACGCAGCCAACATAGTAATATGCATCGCATTTCAGTGCTGTAACTGTATCTTGTTACCTTACCTTTAATGGTTATTGTGTGCATATATTAATGAATATGCTGAAAAGTTTGCTGGGAAGAAAGAAACAGACTTTTTGTAGGTAATTAACAACCGTAGTTCTCAAACCCTGAACAAGTCTGCTTAATATTGTTTAATATGTATCACTCATTTTTATAACATTTATGTTGCCAGCTTATCTAGGGGAAGGTGTTGGTAAGGAGGAAACTTGCCATAAACTTTTACTTTTCATCACATTTTAACAACCAAGGATTTCTTTTTATGAACCTGAACACGTCATATCGCTGGGTGTACTCAACATTAATACACCAAGATCTTAAGCATATTCATTCGACCTTTCCAACATATACATTTTAGGAGAACAGATTATACCCTACCTAGGTATATACTCTTTTTTGTTAATCTGTGTAGTGTTTACAATGTGAACATCAATGAAAAAACGAGGCAAGGAAAAATGACCTGAGAATGGCAAATGTAATCACATCAAAATGCTGAGGTGCAGGCACATTGTGAATTAATTATTCATATTACAAGTTTTACTTGGAGCTACTTATGATCCAAACTTGTTAATTAAACAAAAGTACGAAAATCACAGTTGGAAGGGTTACCCATTTCGACGAGTTAATTATTTTTCGTAAAATGTTTGACATGCCATGAGAAAAGCTTATAGCTTACCCTTTTTCACAGGTTTGGATTTAGATGTCTTTTCGCTTTCACCCACGGTTTCTTCACATCCCCGGTTTTGATTACTGATGTGATTGTTATTGTTATTTAATTTGCCAAATTCTTTTTTCTCGTCTGGCGGAGTTCCACGCAGTTCTTTGTCGCTCTCACCGCCATGCTTTTGCTTGAGGTAATTAATTGAGGTTGAGTAGTGCACACTTCTCTCCTGTGGCGTTGTCTTACCTTCAGCCTCTGGACTTGCAGAAACACTGCTTCTACTACAACCCCCACCGCTGCAGGTATTACTGTGTGGAGACACCGGTTCTAATTTGGGTGAACCTTTTGTCGTTGTGAATTTCACTTCTTTGTCCACAAACGAATTTGTCACGAACTCAGTTAGTTTGTCCATTGTGAAAGAAGAAAAAATTACAAAACTGATGTACCAAGAACAAGTACTAAAGCAATTAGCAATTAATTAACTAGATACTTTTATTTATTTATTCAATAGCTGACAGAATTATTATAGCACGTGTTATTCAATGACTTGGTGTGCAATATAAACTTATGGGATATGGATGTCTTTGGCACAATGTAATGACAAGTACCAGTTATTTTCCTACTGCTTCCAGATTGCATCCAGAAATAGTGAAGCAGTCGGGACGAACGGAAGATGAGGAATGATGGAGAAATTGAGCCTGTGATCGGTTAAATTGTGATTCAACAAAGAGGAGCAAACCAAACCCTCTCGCACGTTGGCCTGATGTAAGTGAATGTGAGCATGAAACTGCGGAATGAAACTCACTCTAGTAGCATAGTGGTCCGCCAGCGTAGTATTCTGTTGGTATCCCTACGACCTGTTTTGTGTGTTGGAGCTTCAGTTATACTTCCTCTGCTTTCACCAATTCACAGAGTAAAGCCCATCCCTAATAGGGTCGCTAAATTGTGAAAAGATTTGGAACAGACAATGGAAGTCGACATTAATTCTAAAAAAGATTTTTTTGCCTATTTTTCTGTGCATGCAAATGATGCACATACCATGATTCAAAAAGGTGAGGTTGGAAATAGGACGGAGGAGCAGCCTGCGAGGTATATGGTAGTGGCACCGAATTAAGAAAGGGTAAACCAATTTTTATTGAAGTCAACATACAATTAGTACATAAATGATTTTTTTATGCGTGACATGAAGACTTTCCTGTAGTATATTTATGAGAAGATCCTTATTATAGCTCCTTCACCATACCTGTACATTAGAGTAGGCAGATTGGGGCAGGGTGATATAACTCGAAATTATTATCATATTTTTACGGTTAATGTTTTGAACGTACCTGATGTCTTCATATTTTGTCGGTGGTAACTTTCGCGTGCAGTTTATTTTATGCTATAAGATATTATTTACATTGCACAATATAGGCCTAATGTAATTTATACTTTTAAAGTGGATGTGACTTATACAAGAAGTTATTTTCTTTTTGTTGGATATTGCCATAAGTCGAGCAAGAGTGCTATATTTTCAACTAAAGGACAGCAAGCATTACCGGAATGGATAGATAATTTAAAAAAGGTAGTTTATTTTCACCGAATGCCCTTTCCCACATGCTGGTGGTCACTCCAGAGTTCATATCGAGTCGTGCCATGTTACAAGATGAATTACAGAAAGCCGACTAGGTTTATTGAATAAAACCAACCCAAAAGTAATAATAAATTTAGCATGAAAAAGGAGAAAAAAGTTGAGAAGAAAGGGAAAAGGTTAGAACATGTGGTTATTCGTCTTGAAAGTCACATTAATATTCTAAGCACTCCGGTCATTCGGGTCAGTTAACATCACTTTGGTTATCTCATCTCTAGTTCTTGAGTTGTGAAAGTCTTGACTTTATTTTTCAGGTATTTTTGAGGTGGTGGCAAACACACCGGAGGAGAGAGCCAGCACGTCACACATTGAGCAAGGAGAAAATATATCTTTACCGTATCCCACCGCTCCTGATGTGGTCAGCCTAAAAAATGGAGATATTTGGCTGTGGATTTTTATATTATTATGTAATGTTATTACTGTGATGAAACCGCTCATCCATATCAATTTTCTCTCAACTAGAGAGTACCCAAATGCATACATGCATGCATTAAAGAATAAAAAGTGTTATATTTCAATTGATGTGGTAATGTCACATTTACGCCTGGAAATTCTTGCGTTACATATTTATCAGTAACAGTCGTCAAATGAAATAAAATAGTGGTTCTCAGTGGAATATTTTGTGACGTGCTCTTGGCCATGCACAAAATATTTGTTCCCATTATCTTTTTTGAATTTTATGAACCCAATATATCACGTATCTTTGCAATTGAGGTTGCCCCTCTTGAGAATTTTTTGCTGTAGGAATACATGTTCCAGATCCAGTACATTCCAAGAACTTACCAAGCATAATATGCAGCTATACAGAGATATTATACGTGGATTATCCCTGCTTAATTGGATATTTATTAGAGAAATTATTACCATTTCAAGGGAACACTTCCTTATTTTTTTAATGATGTGGTCAATGATAAACTAAATAGGTTTTTACTCCATTATCATATTGATGCACCCGTCCCGATTATTTATTATAGTCAATCGGATCAATCAATTTATAGTTTTCGATTTATTTATGAATGTGTGCCTCATGTATTTATATTTATAAAGGTTGGATGCTGCTTGCAGTCCACATGCAAGAACGTATCTCTACTATGTATATATAGTTACACAGAATAAAAATTATTTAGGACACGATTGGTATTGTAAAAGACAAATATTCCCTTATTTAATAGACTTTTTTCAACTACAAAATTTCAGCTGCTCGTCGGGATTGCTTGACATTCGTCGTCGAGGTTAATTGATAATTCAATTGTCTTAAAGCTGTTCGTAGACAACATTTATGTAAAATCCAATTCATTGCAGCTTAACTTCAATATTGACGGATTATAGACATGAACAAGGAAGGCCCTTTGCTGTAGTTATATGGTAAAACGCGACGTAAGTTTGAAAAAAATGCACTTATATGAGCCTTTTTTTTAGATATATAGTAGTAGTGTATATACATCCCCTCGATACAAAAGGAAAATTCAAACAACCCACTTCGCTCTCTTCCAAATTGTGGTAATCAAGTCAGAGAAGGAAGACTCAAATAAAGAAAGAAACGACAAAGAGAAAACTTTTTCCCTTGTCTCTAGTAAAAAGTGAAATCAAAAGTCGCATAAATGAATTTACACTATTTACATAATATCCTAGAAATGACGCTGAGAAATAAAATTACCACAAAGAACAGATAGAATTTTTTTTGCTATATCCGATGTATTTGTATAGTACGTCACTTTTTACAGCTTTTCCTGTCTGCTTAAGAACAGAGAAAAATCTAGGACCTCACTCAATCGTACAGAAAAATCTAAGACAATAAAAGTTGTTTAAAGTAAAATTCCGAAACATTTTGTGTTATTCAATTGTACCTTCCTAATTTGCATCCTTAGCGAGTTCCCATACATTCCCTAAATACATAATACGTTCAATTGTAAATGTATTTATTCAAACACACTTCCTCCACATCTTTTCCGTATAAAAAGACTAACTTGTTCCTATCTACCTTTCTCTTGTAGACAATCCAATTAAGGGATGACTGAACGAAATTTTCAATATGAAATGTCAACAAAGCAATAAGAGCGGACCGAATTCTACCCATCCCCGTATTCCCCAAACTGCGTGCTGAGTAGTCAGAAGCCTACTATGAACGAACAAGGCAACAGGCATTTTATAAACGGTTGGTCGCTGCCAGTCACAAAGTTATAATTCATACGGAAAAGAAAGCACTTTCCCGTTTCAGATTTAATATAATTGCATTACTAATATAAACAGAAAAGTTAGCGAGTGACTCGTTTAAAACTTATATTATTCAAGACCCGTAATTCGTTATTCACTGTGTACAATATATTATTATAGAGACTCTTCCTCGAAAACCGCAGTTTTCACTGAATTTAACTAGCCAACAATTTTATACCTTGTAACTTGTTGTATAATTCATGAATTTCTTGTTCGCTCCTGATAAGTGAATTTGATCAATTTTATTTCATCTCTGCTCAAACTGAGTTGTAGCCCTAATGCAATAAATTGTATACTCCTTTACATCACTTTCTTTCTTGTAGTGGTAATGAAACGGGCTTCATACATTTGTTGAACTTTCACATTCGCCATACAAATGCCATCGGGAATGAAGTAATGCGCATGTTAATATTTCACCTAAATATTCGAATATTTAATCAAGTTTTTAAGAAAAACAAATACTATTGCACATTTGCAACTACTGTACATTCAGAGCTGATTTTTGTCAACTGTACATAAACCTGGTCGGATAGTGGTATGAAGTGCAAAGAAAATCACTTTCACATTATATTCATGGTTTTCGTCGTAAAGTGAGTCGAAGCTGTACATAACCTTTATATTGCTGTTGTCACGAATAATTGAGATTGTGGATCTCAATCTCATAAATACTAGTTTCCTAGTTTCTGTCAAAATGTGCATTAATGCATTAGCAGCAGTTGGTATGGGGCAAAGTGAAACATCACGTATACCTCATATAATACCCATAGAACATTTGCAATGGAAAATGACAAAAATGATCAAGTCCTCTATCCATTCGGAACAAAACACAAAAGTGCAACAGACTTATGGTTTTAGAATATTTTATAAGTTTGTCTTGAAATAAAAAGCGTTATGATGGTGGGCATTGCAAGATTGTATAAAAGTACCTCGTTCGAATTCATTCCAGGGCAGATTTGTATATGATTCGATTAGCCCCAAGACATAGTTTATTGGTTACAATTTGTTACTCGTAAAGTGTATAGCAGATATTGTTTAGATTTTTCCTTCTCGCCTATGTTCCCTTCGTCTGGAACACATTCTTCAAAGTACACATTAAGCTAATCTCACAATACGATGGCAAGAACATCTTGGATAGCTCCCACTTTTAATTAAAGTAATGATAATATGATGCATGAGCGCAATGTTTGACACTAAAAAGATGTACAGGTAAAAGTTACGTCGGCTGTCACTATGCTTCCTTTTTCTAGCGAAGACTGATGCCAATACTACTTTTGCTCTCGGCTTACTTCTTCAGTTCTCAAAGCTGGGAATTGTCTCTTGTGTGAACCGACCGTGATTTGTCATTGTCCCGTTTTTAGTGAAATTAGATTTTCATTTGTGTGTGTAGCTGGAAACCCGACAACGTTTATGCGTATGAACGCTTACCTAATACAGCAATTGGCAATTTGTATTGATCCCGAGTGGAGCTGCTTCCACGATTTACTGCGTGAGTACTATAAAGAAGCAAGGCAATGTACAACAGATATATTGAAAAGTGCGACTCGTTCAGTCAGAAACTTCTTTAGCTTTCTTTATCATTGTGGCCCGTAGACCATGATGCTGGTGCGAGCAAACTTTTCCCCGTCTTGCTGTCTTCTTGATGAATGAGCGTGCCAACTTGAGACACTTTGTCTCCAATTTACGCGTGTGATACAACGTTGGGGTTGGCGATAATGTACATAGAACATCGCGAAAGTAATTTAATTCTACTCGAAACAAAGATGCCAGTTTGCGAGTTTAGCCTTTCACTTCAGGTTTTTACATAAGTGTGGCATATACCTAAGTCGCTGTTTCGTGATTTATTTCATGGTCTACTGCGATCTCCCAAAAGAAAGTTTAGTAAGGTCTGTTAAATGCTTCGTGTGTACGTGACTATTGCTATTTATATTTTCTGAATGTACAACCGCAATCAAATGGTCCATTGCCGAGTTCTCTTCTAAATTGTTTCAACATGACATGTTCGACAGAATGTGTTACAAAACTTTGCATGAAATGAACAAGGCTTCAACTTTTATGCCATCTATCAAGACAGTTACATAGCTCGTAATTTATGTTTATGTATAAGCAGGGATGTCGAACTTTAACGAGGCCCCTCGTTAAAAGTCATAGGTTCTTGCCAATCGCCATTTTTACCAAATGACTCCCCCCTGGGGTAAATTGATGCGTAGAATCCATTTCCGGTGTCAGCTTTTATCTGAAAAGTCGCATGCCGGAAAATGTTTTATTTTTTTTGGAAAACTTATGAAAAAATAATTTCCGGGATACAGTTATAATATTCACATATTCACAGGTTATATAAAAAATTCCAGTTGCAAAAATTTGCATAATTTTTTACTTTTAGTTTTTCTGGGCGAAATGGAGCCAAACAAAACAAAAACATGACAAAAAAGGCAAAAAGTGATATTTTTACTTTCCAAAATTGAACCTGTATGGATTTAAAGAGGCCTGAACAGAACTCTAGATCTGACATCCCTGTGTGTAAGCAATAATATAGCAGTATAGGATAAACATTCAGAATTTTATGATGCAGTTCGCAGATCAAGTGCTTGATATGATAAAAATAAATTGTAAATAGATTTTTCTTGAAAGTCCTTTTTACAAAAAAACTTTGTACTCTTGTAATGCTCTTGTTGAAGAGCTTAGTTAATAAAGCCATTTTATTGGAAAACAAAATTGTTAACTTGCTGTTATCTGCACACATTTTGTCTGTTAATACATATTTAACATGTTATATGTACAGCGTTTAAACGTAAAAAACTTCAACTTCAAATCTAATATACATAATTTTAATGAAATGTAATTTATTTAACGTAATCTTTCCAGTAACACAAATTCAGGCGTCGATTTCTTAACCTTATTTATGTAATATGATGCACGATTACGCTTTAACTGAAATGCGAAAATGTTTATTTTTTGTCAACTTAATATTTAACAAACAGCACGTCCAAAAACCTGCATATACATAAATAGATTACTCGACTTAAACCAAATTCAAGTCAAAATGAACTTGCATTTGAATTTTTGAGCATATCGAACGAAATGTCCTTAAAATAGCTAAAATTCAAAATAATTACGTGTATATATACTACTGACGAGTAGCATAAATTAACGCTTACGGTTCTGTGATCGAGGCACTTTTCGATCCCTATTTCTATTTTTAACATTGGTAGTTTCATAAAAGTTGCTACCAACCTTCTTCTGCTTTCCTTCCCTTTCCAGTTTTCGTTTCTGCTTGCTTGTCAATTTAGTTTTACATTTTTGTTGCTTACCGCCTACAACATCTTCATGAGCATTATCATCCGAATCATCCTCAGAGTAAGGAGCCATTCTTTTGAGTCCCTTAACCCGAGGTAGTGGAACAACTTCAAAACCACCGGTCTTTTTCGACTTTTTTGGAGCTAGACTAACAGTTTGGACAGTCGCAGAATTGGGTCCTTTATTACGCTTCTTCAAAGACTTGTACATCTCCAGTACGCCAGTTTCTGAGTCTGCATCACTATTTTCCTCACTACTCGACGAATCTTGTGATTTACGTGTTTCTTCTTCTTCATCATCATCCTGACTCTCTTCCACTTCATCGTCACTGTTGTCTCCTCCAGGTTCGTCAGCAAGTGGTTTTACGTCATCATCTTCATACTGCAAGCCTACAACAATTTTGCTTAGATTTTGAGACACACTTGGCTTCTCTTTCTCCGCTTGAGACGGTCCCGCCTCCTTTTCCGTTTTATCATCTTGATCTTCTACTACGAGTTTAGTTTCGTCTTTAACTGCTGGTATATTTTCTGATTTCCGGTTAACAGGGTCACGTTTAAACCTAAAACGA
>JAHZNF010003217.1:0-12077 GCA_027744215.1 Troglopedetes dispersus | reverse complement strand
CAACAATGATGACAAAAATCTACCTTTCAATGATGTTAGTGCGACATGTGTCCGCTTTCGACCTATATCTATGCAGCAAGAATCTGAAGAATCTTCATCCATTTTATTGAGCAGCTTAACCAGTGGAAGAGGAAGCGATACCAGACGAAGATCTTCTGCGACCACCGATTCGGAACATTTTCTTCCTCCTATTGTCTCACCGAAGAGCTTATCGAAGCAATCCAGGCAATACTTTCAAAGAAGGAAGTCGTCGGTGTCAGCCTTAGGTATTAAGTCGAACGAATTCTTGGGTTTGTTCTCCCCAGCCTCAGAAAAACCATCTTGTATCAACAATTTGGTAACAGCTTCATGTATGTACGCAATGTATTTTGACAAAAAACTGTGGTTTACCCTTATTGATTTATACTTACATACGTTAGTCCTCCTGTTTATCAACTTCTTGAATTTAAAATCGTTTTAGTCACAAACGGAGAAATCAAAACGTTCAATTTCATGACGGAATGTTGCACGAATGTTATCAAGGAAAATCGGGAAACCTTGACCATGGGCTTCAGCAGAACAGGAGCAATGCTCGCAACCGGTGGAGGTGATGGAGCCATTCACATCTACGATGAAGAAACGAAGGCTATCAAATGTTCATTTACTCCTCCGTAAGTATTACACTTTCAATATAAAGTGATTCACTTTTAAACGTTACCTATTAATAAATTTTTCAAACCTTGAATGATTTTTCCCACACAGATTCGAATATAATGTCGATCTCCTTCGCACATATTCAGTAACATTTCATCCGGGGTCAGAGTCTGAACTTATTTCAGCCGGATGGAGTAGATATGTTGAGTTTTATGATGTGCGTGTTCCAAATTTGTTTGTGGCAAAAGTTCGTGGCCCTAAGGTGATTGGCGAAGGGTTATCTTTTCATCCATCCGGTGACGAGGTTAGAGTTTGGCTAATTTCAAGAGTCCTTGCAGTAATTAGAGGCTTGAGATACACCTTAAATGTATGCATATTTAGATCTGTGCTGCAGCATGGGGAAAGGACGAAGGTGTTTATATATATGATTACAGCATGAGGCAACCCAAGGAAAAAATTTCATCGAAAGAGTCGACAAATTCAACAAAAATTTTGCAGATTTCGGAAAAAACTAAAACCATTCCGTCGTCGTGTCTCTATTCTGCACAGTATTTTCTGGACAATTATATTGTTATTGGTGGGGCATACCCAGGATCTGTAGCAATCATTGAACGCAGAACGGATGGGAATGTTAATGTATGCAAGTATTGAAAAAAATGTTTGTGCTCACCACGATTGAATTTCAAAAATTCGTTTAACTTTCTGTTTGAATTTTGAAGGTTCTCTCTTCCGTAAAGAATTTGAGCAAAAGCGTATATTGCGTGGACACCCTCAAACAAAATATTTGCTTTGTGGTTGGGAACGAAGTGTCTTCAGCAGAAATTTTTCTTTAAGTCAAATATTATTAATTAGCTTTCTATTATACACTTATAAGTGTTTACATTTCGATCGGTTAATGATTAATTTATAATCAAGTATTATCAAGTATTTACAAGTAAGTTCTTTCCAGTTTAACTCCTAATAATAACGATCTCAGAGCTTTGCTGCGGGCCATGCTAATCGAATCTTATCGTTCTAATTTTAGTATATGGGAATGTTGGTAATTAATAAAATAAATAATTTGTACAAAATAATTATGAAGTAAATACAGCACGGAAATTAAAAATTACAAAGCTATTTCTCCATTAATTTTGAGAATTTGTCTTCCCTTGCTATCATTTCACACTGGACATTTCGTTTTTCTAGTTCACTCTGCATTTTAAACACATCTCCCAACAAAGTCTCATGCTCATTATTGTCTTGCACTAAAAACGAAGATAATTTGTAGTTGCTGAAAACTAACTCGCTTGCAAGACTAATGTCCTTGACAGACACTTCTGCAGCCACACTTATTTGTGAGTTGAGCTGTGAATTATTCTTATCGGTGGAGCTTCCTCGAACATTGACCCTTGGAAATCGATCCAGGACCAAACTTTGGCACTGCTGAATTGTTGAGATGAGCTGACTCTTTGATTGTGGGTAAGACTTAATTAAAACACTAGCTAGGTCTTCTAAAGTCTGAAATTCAAATTTGTAAAATATGACTAAAGTTGGATTTCATTTTAACAATCAAGGAATATAAAATAGCGATATTTAGTTGTTGGTTACCTCCTGCTTCATGGAACAAGAACTCCCTTCCGTGGAAGCAACCGAGGATCTACCCGTGTTGTAAGAATTCTCTTCATTCACCGGTGAACAGTTCACGTCCAGTGCAGCCAGTAAATCATCCTCATTATTTTCATACTCAATCTTCCGCAGCTTCTTTGTTAATTCTCGACATTTTATGAGTTTTCTGTTGAGTTCCTCTTGATGAACCAATTGCAGAAAGTCGGCAGGAACAATCGCACCGTCCTTCAGAATCTATGTTTAAAAATAAAATATAAGCTGATCTGCATAAATGTATAGAAAGTTCACCGAGTCGTTTATATTAATTTATATTCTTAAAAATTGCGAATTACTGCGTTTTGAATCTTTTCTCGGCTTTCTTCGTTCGCTGCCGCAATAGACCCATTTACATTCCTTCTTTGAAAGTGAATGTTTACAAGCGCCTTCATCAGTTTCGTATGGAGTGCTTTTACTTCAGATGCTAATTCTTCCACAGGACTCATCACATTCGTAAATTTTGTTGTGATTTTTCTTATCTCCGAGAAGGAACTGTTCTGCTCCATTCGAGCCCACTTTTCAATGACTCCTGGAGAAATTCCAGATCTGGTTAGGTCAGCAACTTGAGCAGAGACGTTTGAGGAAAGAGCTCGAATTTCAGGAGACAGCGAATTGAATTGTTTTGAACTTGCAAGGTATTTCTGAAGGAAGTAGTTGTTGAATAATTCGGATGCATTTTGAAACAAAGAATTGAGGTTCGAAAATTGCGAAGGTACACCTTCAAATTCTTCGTCATACACAGATATTCGGTGTGCGCTTTCTTTCTCAATTGGTGTACTTGACACTATCACTTCTTGACTTGGCTGAAACATAAAAGCAAAATTCAGTTATTTATTTACTCATCTAAACACAATTGACACCAGCAAGACAAAAATAATAATAATAAAGTGACATCAAGGGTAATATTAATGGACAATTTTCCAACGTCCCACCACCACAAATATTTTAGAATGCACACCTTGAAAGAATCAATGTCCTGCAAAAGTGCGCTTGTAGAATTCACTCGATTCCGGAGGAGCTGCGTATTAGTTTCCACCAGTTCAAAATTTGACAAGTTTTTCGACAACTCGGTTTCAGCTTGCAGTTCTGAAATACAATGCAAATCAAATTATTGTTTACATAGTTTTGCAACGACACGCTTTATAGGAATAAAAATAATAAACAAAACAATGACAGTCAATGTCAAATCTTACTAGACTCGAGCGCAGCCGAAGCACTATCGGTTATATTTCTAATCACATTCTGCTTTTCCTCATGAATCTGCTCCAGTTGATGCTTCAGTTTTTTAATTTGCTGATCACTCCTGGAACTCTGTTCTCCCTTTTCTTCATTTTGTGACTGGCTGCTTATATCATTCAAGTACAAGTTTGATCGGATAACCTTGATCTGGTCATCAGTTTTGAAGTAGGGCACCATTAAATCCAGGAGGACATCTCGCATGGGACCCCGGCATATGCTTGGAAAATAAAACATAGCAAAAATATGAAATGCAAATACGTCCAACTTAAATAACTTCTTACTTACTTTCTGATATCTTCCCTTGAAAATGGACAATCTTCCTCCGTAGTTCCGCACCAAGCAGCCACCCAATTTTGAATTCGGGAGATTTCTTGATTATAGTTTGCCATGTTAGGTGCTAATATATCCAGTCACAGATCATCGCAAATCAGTCACAAATCAAATTAACCCAAAAGAATTAAATTCAAATTAAAAGACCACTCAAAGTGAAATACAATCATTCAATTCACCACAACACTTGAGCTGATTTGACTTTGATGTTTACTTTTGTCCGTTTCTTTGTCTCACTCACTTTTGATGCACCTACAGAGAATTCCTGGCGCTTGGAATTTTGACAGTTGCGGAGAGAAATGATCTTGTTGTTGCGCACAATGAAGCCATCATAATATGCAACAAAGTCATGCAAAACGTGCGCAGATCCAGAGCGGTCAATGGGAACTTTGTTTGTCACGTTGCTTGTGAAATATAATTTTTGGAACTTTGAGAGTTATTAGGATGAGTTGTTTGCGTAGAAAAGAGGACTGAACAATAATGAACGCAACAAAATTTATTTATAAATACCTCAATGTTACGAAGTGAATAGCCTTAATAGCACGGGAAATACAACATAATATTAGTAAATTACTAAATAAGTATTTGTACATTGTATCAAACAGAAGCACCGTTTGGTTGAAATAATTTTTAACTGAAAAGAAAAATGTTCTTCATGCTTTTAGCCTCTGCGACTTGTTGAAGAGAAAACGGTCTGTGTAATTTCGATATCTTCTTCTCTGAGTTCCTTGTCGCCCCATCCCCAGTACGCCGGAGCAGGTTTGTTATCGATGGTTTTTGCAATATTTTCTTTCCTGTGGAACTGATGACTTCCATCTCCAGTTCTGTTGATTCTGTCCACCAACATTTTGTGAGATACCTTCTTCATATCCCATGCCCACCCAATTAGTGCAAAAAAGTGGATGAATGCAGTTGATAAGTTGTATTTATAGCCAAACTCGGCGGATTTGTAGTCCCAGGGGAATGTATGATGATAATTGTGCCAGCCTTCACCAACGGCAAGGATTGATACCCATTTATTTTCAGTTGGAGTGATGTACCTGAAAGGATCAAAAACAGTCGACTTTAGTCTACTTTAAGAAAATATTAGAAAATTTCCAATTATGAAAATTATTCTTATTTTCCAATTATTCCAATTATTCTTTTCATGTGCACCATTAAGGTACTTACTTATCATACGGCTTATCCCCCCACTTATGAGCGACACTATTAACAAGGAAGGTGAAGTGAAGCGAAATTCCAAACCGACTCATGTTGCCTACTACTATCTGCATAAATGTCATTTCCGGGAATAAAACATGGAAAAGGTACATTGGCAAGATGAAGCAAAAGATCGCCACTAATTCCCAGTAGTACCTGGTGGATGGAGTACATTTAGAATCAACATGCTCATTTTGTGAGACTTTTTGATTGTATTATATTTAATATTATATTTTTATGCTTGCTTGTAGTAACGTACTTGCTCTGAAACCGAACGATTGGATCTCTTGCCAAATCGGAAATATCAACAACCTTGAAGCTTTTAACCAAATCCGGGTGTCTGGGTCGAAACAACCAAGTAATATGACTGAACCAGAAGCCTCTTGCTGCGGAATGGGGATCGGCATTTGTATCAGTGTATTTGTGATGAACGCGGTGATCACGACACCACTTGAATATCGGATATTGGAGTCCCCCCGTTTGCATAAGCATCAGCAGAATCTGAAGGGGCTTGTTCGCCTTGAAGGTTTTGTGTGTCCAGTATCGATGGCTTCCGACCGTGGTCCCTAAACCTGTCGTATAGCCATAAACTAATCCTGTGAAATAAAAAAAAGTTAGACATAAAAATTTAGGTGTGTAATGTCATTAATTAATACTTTGTTATTCTCTCTGTCACAATCTTTACCAAATATCGCAGATCCAAACGGAACAAGACGCATAGGCCACAAGTAGAAAATTGTATACAGCATACAAGCATGTGTAAAAATTCCAAGAACAATGAAATTGAACACGTGCTGTGGAATACCAAATGGGTAGTCGAACTTCTTAAATTCCGGGGGCAGATCGTCATCAGACACAGGTTTAATGTCTTCCACCTCCTCTTTCTTGTAGTTGCCAATCTGCTTACCCATTTTGTCAAAATGTGGGCTTCCTGTGTCTTATGAACAATATTATGCGAGCAGGAACTTGACAGTTTTAGTGCAGACCTGCGACTGTACATTTGTTCGGCCCGGAGTCGAGTTTTATTACTTTCAACACTGGAGATGTCACACCTTAAAAAATTGGTTAGGATAGCCACCCGGCAGCGTTTTATTGACATTGATGTGGTGTCAATGTATGATAATTTACAAGATTTCTAATTGTAACATCTACCAACTTGTACCCAAAGATAACATATTTGTCATTTTCGAGTACATATTTAACCAATTCAATTCACTTCAAATCCTTTTTTGGGATGTGGTTCGTATGTAGGTATTAATAGTCGTGGTTTTAATGAATCACTCCATTCCTAAATTCTCTGCGATGTAAAGACAAAGTGCAACACTTGACATTTGATCTCACCTCATTCCACTAAAATTAGCTTGTGTTGATTTAGCAGTATTGAGAAATGCATTCATACATAATTGATGCTAACGCTTTCAAATCAGAAAATTTGACACATACTCATGCGAAATCTTTCCATCAGATTAAACGTTTACTCAAGTGGCAGCATTTGTTGCATTTCTAAGCTACCAACTATATCCATAATGATACAAGGATTTAGGATATACATTGTATTATAGGAATCACCCTGTCACGCTGAATTCTGCTGCGTTGATTATTTCAAGATAACATCTGAGTCATCCGTTAATAAAATATTTATGCGTACATAAATAAGTATTACAAAATACGAATGTAGTGTGATCCCAGAAATTATATGAAAATTGGAAAAAGCCTGAAATCATCATTTATTATTAGCTTCACAGTTATTCAGTAATAGGAAACTTATGAGCTAATGTACACCAAAAACTGTGTTATCACTACAAGATAAATATTTAGGGGAGTATTTAATTAATTGTTTCGATAATCCAATGATTTATTTCATGAAAATTTCGTTGATGAAAATAATGTTTGCGTGATCTCAACTTCCTCCGCTTTCAGTGCCTTATCACCCCAACCCCAACAAGCTTCTTCATGACGTGTCTCCTCAAGGATTTCACAATCATGGGAGATGACTTCTTCATGTTGACTTCTTCTGTGCATTTTATGAAAAGGATGCTTCACATCACCAGTCCTACTAACTCTGTCCACCAGCATCTTGTGTGACACAGTTTTCAAGTCATATGCCCACCCAATTTTCGCAAAAAAGTGGATAAACTCTGTAGAAAAGTTGAATGCGAATCCACCGAATTCAGCTGCTTTGTAGTCCCAAGGAAATGTGTGGTGATAATTGTGCCAACCTTCGCCCAGCGTTATGATTGAAACGGTCTTATTCTCGGTTGGCGTAATGTACTTATCATAAGGCTTATTACCCCAAATATGTGCAAAGCTATTCACCAGAAATGTAATGTGACTGCCCATCCCATACCGGGTTAAGGAACNACGGTCTTATTCTCGGTTGGCGTAATGTACTTATCATAAGGCTTATTACCCCAAATATGTGCAAAGCTATTCACCAGAAATGTAATGTGACTGCCCATCCCATACCGGGTTAAGGAACAGACGACATGGTGCATCAGTGACATTTCAGGAAGGCAAATGTGAAAAAGAATCATTGGTAAAAAAATGGCTGTGAAGAGCACAAGTTCCCAGTAGTACCTAATGGAAAAGTATAATTTTTCAAATGAAATTTTGAATGCTACGCTAAAATCAGTTAATTATAATTTTGCTTACGATACAGTTACTTTGCCTGAAATCTGACCACAGGATCCTTCGCCAAATCAGACATATCAACAACCTTGTAAGCATCATATACTTTCGGATGCTTTGGTTGAAACAACCAAGTAATATGGCTAAACCAAAATCCCCTTTGTGCGTTGTGAGGATCCGCATCTGTATCCGTATACTTGTGATGAACACGGTGATCCTGAATATGTGAGATTGAATTGAAAGGCTGAAATTGATAATTATTTTTTAAAACAAGTCCTAATAACATTAATTTCATTATTTGCAATTTACCCGACACCAGTGATATATTGGGTACTGGTTAGATGAACTTTGCATCAGCATCAATAAATATTGCAGTGGCATATTCGCCTTGAACGACTTGTGTGTCCAATATCGATGAGCCCCAACCGTTGTCCCAAGTCCAGCGGTTAAAAATCCATAGGCAGATCCTATATTCAGCGGAAGACATTAATTTAACCATTAGCTTGTTGTCTGCAACTTTAAATGTCACAAAAAAAGTGCTCACCCAAGATTACGGACCAGCGACTCACAATTCCAAACGGCAGCAAATAGAAAAGGTAATAAATCATGGAAGAATGAGCGAGGATTCCCACGAGTATAATATTCAAGATATAAGGTGGCAACCAGAATGGTTTGTCAAATCTTTTGAACTCTTGGGGTTCATCGAAATACGGCTTTCACTTTCATAATGGAAGAATGAGCGAGGATTCCCACGAGTATAATATTCAAGATATAAGGTGGCAACCAGAATGGTTTGTCAAATCTTTTGAACTCTTGGGGTTCATCGAAATACGGCACGGATAATATTTCGGTTTCACTTTCATAATGTACTTTGGCACTGCCGTTGGTATTTCTTTCTCTACAGATTCCTCTTTGCATTTTTGCAAGGCAAAATCCCCCGAAAATATCTAAAAGAATTTATGAAGCGATTGTACTGTGACGAACATGACAGCAGAGATTTTGGATTGCAACTGGAGGACACGGGCATTAATGTTTAGATTATATCTTCTTGTAACAAACTGCGTGAGTGAAATTTTAAAGCCTGGAATTTTCAAAAAGTTATTTGGAGAGAGGTATGGTAATGTCTTTCAAGAAATGAATGAATTGATGGCGCTGAGAATTGTGGCTAGAAGAAGCATTTCACTTTTTTGCCTGGAATTTTCAAAAAGTTATTTGGAGAGAGGTATGGTAATGTCTTTCAAGAAATGAATGAATTGATGGCGCTGAGAATTGTGGCTAGAAGAAGCATTGTTGAGCTTGTTGTATTCGAAAATCTTGATTAAAAGGTCCAAGGTCACCCATTCAAAAAATAATGTGCTAACTTAGACAATTCGATTTTCACAGCTTAATGAATCACGAAAGCTCATATTTCATAGGCAACTTTTTTTTGAGAATTTTTGGAGATGTGGAAAGAGAACCATTTCTGTTGAAATTTACAGTCTCGATGTTTTTCCAGCGGCGGCGAGAACCTAATCAACAAAAGTGTAATTATGGTCGTGCGTGTAATGATTCGAAATGGCTTTCGTAAGGACAAGAATTAAGTCGTAAGATGAGCAGAAATAATCGTAACAATAACCCTGCAGGTAAATAAGTTAGCATTGATGTAATTTTTTATTGAAACCTCGAACTATTTGTGTTTTGTTTGAAAGTGTGTAAGTTAGCATGCATGTATGCAATAATGAAGCAAACTTGTAAAAGTTCATAATATAAGGAATTGTACTGGTCATTGATAAGTGTAAAATGTTATATTTTTTGTTTATAAATTGACTTTCTTACTTGGAATACAACGAGCACCTAAAATATACAAATACGTATACGCACCTATATTATAATACATATTAAAATTCTTGTATCTCAATGCCCATATTAGGCAGTTCCAGTTCTTTTTGCTATCGGAAACAGGGTTTGAGTAATTTCAGCATCTTTTTGAATCAACTCCTTATCCCCCCAACCCCAATATGCCCTTGCAACTTGCATATCTTCAGCATCGGCATCGTTATTAGCATTCTCACTATCCTCAGTGATCTTCATCTCAGAATTCCCATGATGATGGTGTCTGTGGTGTTTATAAGAAATGTGAAGTGGCAACCTAATCCCATCCGAGCCCAGCTGCAAACCAAATTGTCAAAGAGGGACATTTCTGGGAAGAAGATGTAGAAAATGCCCATCGGAATTAGGAACACGGTTAAGAATGTTAATTTGTAATAATGCCTGCAAGAATATTTTACAAAAAATATTTGTTAAAGACCAATGAGTGGAAAAATGCACTACGGTTAAACGTTTTCTCGTCTTAGTATTTCCTTTAACTAACCGCGCTTGGAATCTAACAACGGGATCACGCGCCAAGTCAGAAATATCTATAACTTTCCACGCTTCGATAACTTTTGGGTGGTTGGGCTGAAACAGCCAGGTTATATGACTGAACCAAAATCCTCTTTTGGCATTGTGAGGATCAGCATCTGTGTCAGTGTACTTGTGATGAACTCGGTGATTCTGTTTTACAATTTTAAATCGTTTTAACTTATCACTTTGCTCACAGGTATGTATGTAGATATGCTTATTTTTTACATGTGAGACAAAATCAGGTTTCTCATTTTACCCTGCACCACTTAAAAAGTGGATCCTGAAAGGAAGTTGTGTACATCAGCATTAGTAAGTACTGGAGGGGTTTGGTAGCTTTGAAGCAGCGATGTGTCCAGTAACGATGGGCTCCAACAGTGATACCAAGACCCGCAGTTAAAAATCCGTATGTGCCTCCTATTCGACGACAACAATTTAACCGTTGTTTTCAATACCACAATCTCCATTTTCCAAACATACTTATTTTTTAAATTATAAGTCAATTTTGCACGTCTCACCCACTAACACCGTCCATTTTGACACCACTCCAAAAGGGAACAAATAGAAAAAGTAATAAAGAATTGAGGCATGTGCACAAAATCCGAGAAAAAAGTAATTAAAGACATGAAATGGCATTCCAAAAGGATACCCAAATTTTTTGAATTCAGGAGGTTCCTCTGATTCTGAGGAGGAAGGTCGAGAATTTTCCTCGACCACACATTGTTCACAACCACCGTTCTTCTTAATGGGGCACATATTTATTTATACGTTTGCTGACTGTTGTGTTATTTTTTTACTGCTCGCTCAAAACTTGTAAATTTAAACTAGGTACGTGCGCCTTACCTTCAACACATTTACGGTTCGAAAACGAGATTATTACAGGCAAACCTTGTGCCGCAAACTGATCCTACTCCTTGAGTGAGCCTGATATTTTAAATAAAATGCCAATAGAAATCATTCATAATTAACTATGCAAGTGAATCTGGAAGAAAGTTATGTTGTAGGATATCATCTTCCGTAGTGTCCGTGCATCTATATAGGTACATACATAAAGTCCGCCCCCAAAACTTTGCCAATTTCTACGTCATGAAGAACCAACCACATCGGTTTAATAGGTTTAGTTTAATTTAAAATACGTGAGCTTATTTAATTGATGGTTTAATATATCCCGTGTGTTCTTTGGCTGCTCCTGCGTTCTACCTGATCCTATAAACAGCATAAAATGTGCGTGGCCTATGCTATACAATGTATCAAGACAAGTGGTTATTATCGTTTTTGCTAGAATGTTTCACTATTAAAACTAGGTTAATAATTATATCTGCTTCATACAATGTTTCAGTATAAACAAATACTTTTGCTTTCTCACAGACACTGCATACAATGTTTCAGTACAAGCAACACTTTTGCTTTCTCACAGACATTAATTAGCTACAGATTTGATCATATATGCGGTATGACCACTTGTTAATGAAGTTGCGCGGTGTCTTGAGGTAGCTTTAATTTATACTCTGGTTTTGAAAAAATTGCTTTACACGTTTTTTAGACTTGAAACACTGACAGTGCTGGTTCGGATAAATAAACTACTTCTCAGTATGCGCATTTGATATTCTGAAAAAAAGTTTCATAATTCATTCATCTTGTACAAAACCTGACAAAAAATTAGTGTTGCTGAAAAGCATTTTATTTGTCTCAGCAATACTTGCCTCATGAGCACAAACGCTACATACATTATGCACAAGTCAGGAATTTTCTTATGTGTTCCTGTTACAAATAAATTGAGAAATGGATGGTAGGGAATACCTAAAACTTTGTGCAAACGTTTCAGCTTTCTATATGCGAATAAGCATTTCATGAGGGGAATTGACAAACCGCTCAAGTCTTATGCATGATACCGAACAAATTTATTTAAAAACAATAGATGTACAATTAATTACTAATTATGTTAAGGCTTATTCAAGTAAATACACTCTCATATACCCCGTTAGACAGCTCAAATTCGTAGCCTTTGCAATTGTATAATCTACCCT
>JAHZNF010003216.1:0-11805 GCA_027744215.1 Troglopedetes dispersus | reverse complement strand
GAAACAATATATTCATGTATAGCGAGAGGCAAAAAAAATTATTATTATTGAAAGGACGTTGTTATGTCTGTGTAATAAGGTAATACAAAAATAAAAAGGGATTTTTATGAAGTACCCCTCCTCTTCGGACACAAAATCCAACAAGGAAAAAAAAGGGGTTCAGAGAGGAGCAGAGACCGCCGGGTAAGACCAGCCAAAAAATTATGGATACATAAGCTGCAGCTTATTCGTGTAATTCCAACAATAACAAGGCAGGCTTTTTTTGGCTGATTTTCATGTGGCAAATACTTTTTGTCTTTTTATAGGAGGTAATCCAACACACAAAATGAATGGAATATTTTTCCTGCTTATCTTCGGTAATAATGCAGTTAAGCATTGAAGATCGGGATAAGGTTTCGCTTGAGGACATTGCCAATGCACACGATAAACTTTAAGATTCAGACGCGTATTGTTAGAATGCGTGCTGTTTACTTTATATATTCCAGCAACATCTATGTAGATGAATTGTACATAGCCCAAAGAAGAACACATGTTCCATTTTTGTCGGGCAGGAATGGAGTGCCCATATGGGTGAATTAAATCACCATTTCTCCCTATTGTTGTCCTTCTCTCGTCTACTACCAAACATTATCAAGGACTCCTTTGGTTGCAGTCTTTGTCCTTTTATTTTCTCGCTGATGAATGGAGCTCACATCAAGCCCAAAAATTATTGAAGGAGAGAAGTATACGCATTATATTATAATGCAATGTACATAAATAATAGAATAGACAATGAGCTCAGCGGCAGAAGTGATCGAGCCGAGGAAATAAAAAGGCTGATGGGTGATATCAACTTGATCTGATATACGCTTTTCCACTCATTATTTTAAATGGGTAAAAGATGAACGAAGGGTGCAAAAAATATATTACAGAAGACCCTCGCTTTGGGTGCTGGTGTTCCAAAAAATGAAATGACGACAGAAGTAAGAGAAGCGAGTAATATGCATTTTATATCCTTATTGTTGGTGCTTGTACACTTTTTTGAATTTACCAGAACCGAACTCCATACAAACTGGACTAGTAAATATTTGCCAATGCTTCCAATTCTCCATTCAAACTTTTCTGCCAGAAATGAAGCCAACAGGGTAAACTGATTTTTGATATGCTCGCCCAGAATCTTTGTTGGGACTGAAAAGGTGCATTTTTTTCATTATTATCAACAATTGTCAGTAGATCTATTTTATGAAAAAGGACCCTACAAAGATAGACTCTGCGTCAATTGATACCTATCAGTATCCCGACCATCATTTTGTTGACAGCCACTCGACGACCACAACTGGCGTTTTTGTGGGTGCGGGAAATAACAAGGAGAACACAAGGACGAAAGAGGAAGATCAAAAAGGTAAAAACATGGTAACATGGTAAATAAAATACACGCGACCGAAACAGGATCAAATAATATATTTTTTTGGCCTACTCAAGTTAAATAAATAACACGTGTAGTAGTAATGTTTTTATAATGTCGCAAAATCCATAAAATCGGATGAGGCTGAGGTCAAATGAAGATCTTAAGTTTTTTTTCTGATTCAAAATAATCAACAAGCAAGTTGATACATATATAAAGAAGCAAAAGTAGCTATTTCCAAAAAAAGCACAGCTGCGGAACGTTTTTTTTTAAATATGTGCAGAAAACATTTTGTTTTTTCCTTATTTATACAAAAACTTGATGAAAGCGATACAACCATTTGGGAAATACAAGTGTACTTGATTCCATTCATAAAACAGCGAGTGGTCCAGTTTATGAGTTGATGTGCGCGTGCTTCATTTATCTATTATATAGGAGTAGTAAATAGTGTAACATTTGGCCCATTAAAAAAGTCACTTGATCCAGCCACTCATTTTTTACACGAAGTAAAAAAGGAAGAGTTCACAAAACAATGGACTCAATTTTTATACTTGTCACGTGATACCTACAACACAACACTCATCCCCACACAATTTTCAACAACACTCCGAACATTTTTTTAACATTTCCAGAACAAAACCAACAGATTGAATTAAATGGACAATGACTTTTTCATTCATGAAGGGAAGGGCACGCGACACAGTTTCACCAGCCAGCTATAACCTAAACCAAAATCAACCTTCACGAAAATTAAATATAAAAAAGTTAGCAGCTGCCTTTGTTACTTCGTATAACATAACACATTGGAACAAAAGACGATGGGGAGGAACCAACAGGACAGTTGCACCAGTCATAATAAAAAACAACAAAAGCAGCATTTTTTACTTCATTACCGATTGCCATTATTATGACAATCATTATTGTTGCCATTATTTTTCCTGAATTTCCTCCTTACAATAAAAATGCACAAAAGCACTGTAGTTTGCAACAGATCTGCCTCTTTTTAGTAATTGAGTGTTAGGCCGACGAGGCATGACCATTATCAATAAAATAAAATAAAAAAAAACTGCTCACCATCAAGATTTATAATTGACAGGAGTGCACACATGAAAAATGATGTGTGCATTCACTTCCTTCATGAACCCAATGAACATGGTTTCTAACAATGAAACAAGTGAACCAGTCTCAATTTCACAATAAAAAGCAAGGTTATACCATTTAAAAAATGAGTGTACCATATGCTCTGCTTTTCGTGTCAGAGAAATGATTTTTATTGTCCCTTTTGTTTTGCTGCTGAGCTAACTATTTACACTCATGACAATCAGGTTTAGATGAGTTTGTCTTGGAAGGTAAGGTCTGGATCCACTTGAAAGTTTACGGAATGAAAAATAGATCCCTATTCACTTTCGTCAGTAATGTGCAGCTGGCTCGTCTAGGTCAAGTTTCGTAGACAGGTGTTCCCATTGCCTCTTCCAAAAAAGGGCATCAACATTTTTTATCTCCTTTCGCTTTCCTTCCAACCTGAGCTTGATGCTCACTTGTTATAAAAAATTGAAATCTGCAGTCGTTTCCTTTCCTATTCGCATCATGTCACGTTTGGCACGTTTTATTTGATGTTATTGAAAAAAAAAAGCCTTGCATTGATTGACTGAAAATGCTCCTTCCGTTTTATCATATTTTCACGGATTACATTACAAAGTTTTCTGGGGGAACGTAGGTATATTTATTTTACACATATTTTTCGCAACAGTTGCTTCCTTTTTTTTCTGCGTGCTTTTCCGTGAAATACATCTTTATACGGAGGAAAGAAGCATATCTCCTGATAAGGCAGAGAAGTGAAGTGAAAAGATATACATAAAGTAGGAAGGAAGAGCAAGCACTTGGCCAAGGCCGTACTCAAGTCTTCCCAGAGGAACGATCCTCAAACGGCTTTTTGGCTTTGCCATCACTAGAAAACTACCACCACCGCACCGCCACCATTTACTACGGCTATGTATATACTCCGACACAAATACTAACTTACTCTTTTCCACGCTTTAGGCACTCTGTATGTATGTATGTCTGTATTGTATGAATGTATGAACACATTCCTTTTCTCTCTGGAGAAGTTCTTATTCCTGGTTGCCGGCACACTTCACATCTCTCTGTGGACTCATGTCAGATGATGATGATCATGTTGATTTTGTTCCCTGATCTGGAATCTTTGAAACACCAATGGGGGCATTCATTCATAACCTTGATTCGTAACCTCTGACTTGGTTTTGAAAATTAGCGCATTATTAATATAATTCAATTTGAGAGAAGTGTGTTTTAAACGAATCAACTAAAATTCACTTTCTGCTTGATCGGTTTTATTCTCGTCATTCTCATTTTTTAATTATCAGTTCACACAGTAGATTTCTTTAAAGAAACTCTCGAACCAACGATTCTACACAAAATGCAAATTAGTTATATGAAAATACGTACAGAATAGAGACTTTGAAAGATTGTCTTTTTTAGAGAAGTGAATTTTCCAGTTGTGTATTCCCATGTCAAAAAAGAAAGTCCAAAGAAGAAAGCAGGCTTCAGTTAGACTGGAGAGCGAGAGAGAGCTCAATGAAAAAACAACTTTTGTTCTCTTCTCTTATTTTCCTGCTGAAAACTGTTTATGCAAATAAGTAGGTATACACTACACTCTCTGTGTAGTGCATACCTATGTGTACTTTTACTCTCAGAAGAATATTCCTTCTTCTTTGTAGTTTCCCACTTGTTGAGAAATAAAAACGGAATTTTGCATGTAGGCATTTTCTCTCTTTCATCCTCTCCTATCTTCTCCACTGGTCATGAAAAATGAACGAAGGCTTTTGTTCTCAATTTGAAATTTTCATGGGGCCTTCGCAACATTTTAATTTTCTTCAAATTCACAACAAAAATCTTGAACAAAAGGAAAATATGTGTTCTTGTACGATGTACACTTTTACCTTGGTCAAGAATAAGTGAAAAAGTGAACTTAGAATATTCTATACAAAAAAATTGAGTTTGGAACGCAAATTCACGTCTTTAAATTTGATAGAAACTATGAAGAAACAAAAAAATATAATGTACGTACCATAATAATATTCTACGGGATAAGCATAAAAGGGAGAGACAAAAGGACAGGAAATATTATATGAAACATTGTTCTTTTTTTTCAGGAATATTACCTTTTTCTTGGAGAGAATGGAAGGGGAAGAGGAAAAAATTGGGATACAACTAATACGAATACACATTTTTTGGGAAAAAATGTCGTAAGAAACAAGAGAATTGTCCTTTTTACATTTTTTGTACTTGTAGCAAAAAGCTTTTTTTTGCTGCACACACACTTATATTCCAGCTGAAACTCGCCATTACAAAGAACTCCATTTCTGTAACTTGTGAGGACAGACATTATGCAAACTAAGGGACGATAAAAATGTCAGAAAAAATCCCCCACGGCTTCATTTCCGGAGTGTATAAAGAAATTGCATAATTGAGTAGCAAATATATTTTTGTTTAAAATGCATTACGTTCTTTAACTTGGGAAACGTAAGTACGTTAGACTTTAAGGGAAAAATGGAAAAGTTGAATGTGAACGTGTTTCACAACAACAAGACTGGAGATGTGGTAGTAGAGAGTCGCATTGTCTTCAATGAATTTTCATGGCTTTCTCCCACTCTTAAAAAGATGCTTACTTTTCATTCACTTGTTGGTACGACCAAAAAAAAAGATAGAAAAGATACAGGGAAAAAAGATTAAGAGAAAGTCGTAGTGGAAGTAAAAAGGCGGTATAAAAGTGAATTTTCTTCTTATCTTGATACACAGAACTGGTGGCTGTGAGTGTGGTGGGCGAACAACCAGGCAAATTGATATTTGGTTCAATTTGCATAGAAAATAAACAAAGCAATCAACCGTCAGCGACAAAACAAGGTAAACAAGTAGTAGTGAAGCATTTTCAGTGTTGTGTGTCCGGAATTTCCAAATTGAATATTTAAGAATGGGAAACTCTCAAGTGCAAATTAAACTCTCGTATCTGGTCATATCAGGCAAAATGGAAAAAATAGGAACGAGGGATCCTTATCAGGAAGAAATTACTTATTAATTAAAGTTTTGCATTCAAATCATTCCGGAAATGTAATTTTTACCATTCCAAAAAAAAAAACAAAAGAAAAGTAAATTTTTTAAAAGCCACAAGTACTCCTCCATTCTGTTGTATAATGTATTCATGCATAAAAATTACTCCGCATGACAGTCCACAATGAACTGCACCACTTCTTTCCGCTACCGTATTTATAGTATATTACCAACTGCAAGTTCATTTCTGACAAATCTCCATCCTTATTGCATCGCACCACAAAAAAAAAGTTTCAAGTTTGCATATATTGTATATTTTTTGTTAAGACCTTCCTTCTTCCCGACTCTTTCAATATTTATATGTGTACCTGTGAATGCCGAGTGCTTACATTTACAGTGCTCAGAATAAACTTGATACACATTTATATACTCTCTGAAATACTCGGAAAGTTCCATTTCCTCCTCCATCTTCTCCTTTAATGCATATTTTTCATATAAACATTCCCAGAAAATGAAAGTTTTCGACTTGGGTTCTCCTTTTTTTTGGAGAAGGGGGATTCACAAAGATGTGAAGAGAGGAGAGGAGGAAACAGTCACACAAAAATGAGAGGAAGTAAAGGAATAAAAAAAAGACTGGTAACATTGTGTATAATAACTGTGGAGACTAAACACTCCGGAATATGCTTACTACTACTGGGCTGGTTGGAAACATGTTCCACACACAACACGTAAAATACCAGCGCGGAGAAAAAAAAATTGTACATACCTCTGCACTGATGTCGTATGTGGTTGTGCGTAGACTTGTTCTCCTGTCAAGATGTACACATATAAGCCCACGACCATATTTCTATACAGCACGAAATGATATTATACACTTTTACATGTGTGTGTTGAAGTACAAGCACGCTTTTTTATTATTTTCTGCTCCTTCCGCGTATCTCTTCCCTTTTTATGCAATAAAACATCCCTAACCTTGCTTGAAACAGTGGAGTACAGCGAGAGCAGTCAAGTCAAAGGAAGCAAAGCGACAGAAAATAGAAGAGAAGCTTCTCTCCTTTTTCCCCGGCTACATATACATATAAAGAAGTATACATTATTGTACACGCTCGGATGTACATGTATTCAGCGAGAGAGGAGATCCACAGAGAGAAGAGTGAAGAAAGTCCCGAGAGACCTTGCCCCCTCCCACAGGAGAAATCAATACCTGTGGGACTACAGTCGAACCAATCCCGACTCCCAACAAAATTACAAAGTTTGCACACCGACAGACCACGATCGACCAAAGGAAAAAAAATTATATTCCAGCGTCACTCTCAGTTATATAGTTATGTACATGAGGAAGTATTTTTTTGTAAAAAACAGACGAAAAAAATGCTCCAGCATCAATGAGTTTATTATGTATGTACAACCAGAAAAAAAAGGAAGATAGATGTGCTTGTTTTTTTTCAATAATGAACGTGAGGAAGTGGATGAATGTGAGGAAAGCGTCTATCAAAAAATGTAAAACAAGTGACAGAAAAAATGATGATTTTCGAATAATTTTAATAAAAAATTAGGTTATTTACATGATTTTAAGTGGTGCACTAAACTCATTATTTTTGCTAAACTCATTATTTTTACGAATTAATAACTTCATCAATGTGTCCACAGTCTCTGAAACTTTATTATTGAATTCCACATGATTTTGATAATGAAATTTTCGAAAAAAGTCATATGTAAGATTAAAACTTTCGCGTATAAGCAAATAGCAGTAGGCAGTAATGAATGAACATAGTTTCCATAATTCCATTCTTTACGCAAGGAAGTGCAGTTTGCAACTTCCTTTCAATTTATGTACTTCCTGATTTTCCTGACAAATTGCATAAAAAGAAAGTAAACTTGTAAATGTGNAACTTTATTATTGAATTCCACATGATTTTGATAATGAAATTTTCGAAAAAAGTCATATGTAAGATTAAAACTTTCGCGTATAAGCAAATAGCAGTAGGCAGTAATGAATGAACATAGTTTCCATAATTCCATTCTTTACGCAAGGAAGTGCAGTTTGCAACTTCCTTTCAATTTATGTACTTCCTGATTTTCCTGACAAATTGCATAAAAAGAAAGTAAACTTGTAAATGTGCATTTCCCTTTTCTGCAATATAGGAAGTATCATGAACTCAAAATATTTTCAGCAAGGTATAGTTGCACCATGAAGGTAAAGGCTGGCATAACGTGTATATAAAAGCATTAAATCCCAATTCTCAGAGGATTTTTCACACTTGGGAATAATTCCATGGGTTTTTGTTTTTCCATGAGAGTGTACTTCAGAGAAAAGAGCTGCCTCCTGACGTGTCTATTATGCATGGAGCTATGCACCTTTATATTTATATAAGCTTCACCACCTTCACAGCAGAACTACGTATATAATGATTATTTTAGCACAACATTGCACTTTTCTTGCAAAAGCCGAGTGCCAAAATAAATTGCATTGCACTTTTAATTGATTTAGGATCTCTCTTGTTGGAGTGCTACAACTTGCTTGCCTATATATTTCCTTATGTGACCAAATGTAGCTGGAACAGGTTACATTTTACAGTGATAATGAAAGCTACAATAGAAGTATCTCAAGTTTATTTCTGTAATTGAATATATAAATTCTCATGAATGGACAGTATTCTAAAAATTGAAAGAAAACAATTAATTATATTTTTGGTAAACGTTGACAAATATTATACTCTGGTCTCACAAGAGAATCGATTCATTATACGTTAGCAAATTTCAAACAACAGATGATCAAGTATCACGAGCTGAAATGTGATTGTTATTGAATTTAATCAGTAGTTTGAAACTTTTAGAGAATCGAGAAATGCCAAAAAAAGTTATGCATATTCAACATGTGCTTGCATTGAATGCTAAAGCCTAAAGGGTTGTGGCAAACCTATTAAACATTATATTGAAAGAAAACAATTAATTATATTTTTGGTGAACGTTGACAAATTTTATACTCTGGTCTCACAAGAGAATCGATTCATTATACGTTAGCAAATTTCATACAGCAGATGATCAAGTATATCACGAGCTGAAATGTGATTGTTATTGAATTTATTCAGAAGTTTGAAACTTTTAGAGAATCGAGAAATGCCAAAAAAAAGTTATGCATATTCAACATGTGCTTGCATTGAATGCTAAAGCCTAAAGGGTTGTGGCAAACCTATTAAACATTATCTTAAAATCTTTCTCTTTATGCTTCCCTATAATTTATCTCTGCTTTGATTTTTTATGGACAGCCAAATCTCTGTAAAGATCTCTAACTAATGGCACACTTTAAAATTCACTTTTTTGTTGTCTCATCCACCAAAAAACAAAACGCCCCCAAAAAGGGATCCCATTCAACAACTGTTTTAATGGTTAACCAACAGCAGACTAGAACAAAGCAAAAAAAAAAGCTAAATCTGTGCCATTAAGGATCTTTCGCATGTGTACAGTAGAATGTGGCAGATGCCTGATCAGACTGAATAACTTTCATTGTTCATTCAAAGGCATTAATCTAACATCTGATCCAAGCAATCCTCAAAATGACCACAGCGGCTCCTCCTCCAATTTTTGTACTACTTTCGCATTAGTGTCACCATATAATGATTTTTTTACTCTAACCGAAAAAATGGGAAAGTTTTATTCAGCGATCTACGTTTTGAATTGATATTTATCTGCCAAGCATTGATATTTATCAGCCGCACATGCACTACTTGTTACGTATTCAAAGCTGAGTGGCAATAATTCTGCTGTGACAGTTCGAATAGGTAATCAAAAATGCATAGGCATTAATCTAACAACTGATCCAAGCAATCCTCAAAATGACCACAGCGGCTCCTCCTCCAATTTTTTATACATGACCAATTTTTTTTTACTACTTTCGCATTAGTGTCACCATATAATGATTTTTTTTACTCTAACCGAAAAAATCGGAAAGTTTTATTCAGCGAACTACGTTTTGAATTGATATTTATCTGCCAAGCATTGATATTTATCAGCCGCACATGCACAACTTGTTACGTTACACATATTCAAAGCTGAGTGGCAATAATTCTGCTCTGACAGTTCGAATAGGTAATCAAAAATGCAAACTTGTCAGTGGACGCAAAAACGCCTTCCAAAATAATGTCAACAAAACGCAATTGTCTTCTTCACTCTCTCCTTCATCTAAACCCTTCCAACTCTCTACAACTACAAACATACCGTCTCTGTACACTTCTCATAGATTTCATTCTGTCAACGTTACATCATATCATATCACATGATACTTTGACAATATAAAACATGCTACTTGAATATATTTTACCCAGCCGAGTTTTTGCAGTTACATATTTACACCTTGAAAACATGTTTTTGCTCCGTCGTCGCATCAGATACACTACACCACAACCACTACTCATCTCAATTCTTTTTCCAATTCCGAGCAACACTATGAACGATCACGAGAAGATAATGCAAATGCACACAACAGAGTGTTCGTTATTTAGACTCAGATAGAAAACTTTTTGTATATACATTTACCTACTCCCTTCTGAGTGAGTGAGCGCATCTAATAGAGAGACGAAGACGACAGCCACGATGAACCACGACTCATTTACATAATGGGGAAACCATTAAGGGGAGACGGTGAAATAGGATGAATGAAAGATAGAAAAACGAGAGGAGGACGAAACGGGGAAGAGAGAGAGAGAGAGAGAGCGTCGTCGTCATCATCGTTTCAAAAACATACACTCTGGTATGGACGAAAAAGAAAAAAAAACCAAGTGGGTGAAACAATGTTCCTGCTTCTGATGATGACGATATGATAGTATGTGTGTATGCCGTTGTACATGTAATAAAATGAACTAAAGTGAGATGCGACAAAACCACGGTTTTTTTGGAACATATATCACACGAAAGTGATCAAGCCAGGCAAGCCGCGTGGAGAAAATTGAGAAAAGCACATTATGTATACGTACTGATATATCTAAGAAACGAATGGGAAAGAAATGTACAAAAAAGAACAGTTCTTTTTTTTTGTAAAATTTCCCGAGTAAAACTCTGTGTTGACGATGATATTAAGATAACACGTAATTGAATGGTTTTGCTTTTTAAGCTTAACGAAACCAGTTGAATTATTTTTTATTCTTCGTGGTAATTAAAAATTAATTGAAAATCAAGTCTTTTTGGCGCAGTTGTAGAGATCGCATGAAAATTTGTATCTGGTGCTTTAAAATTAATAGAAACAAGAGCAGACGACCAATCTGATTGTGTGTGGTCCTAGAAAAAAAGGAAAGGATCAATAGTAGACACAAGGAAAGAGACAAAACAGGAATCAAAATAGTAAAAGGGTAGGCAGTACGCACGTCAAATAAAAGCGGATCTTTGCTTATAAAATATTTAACAAAAAGCCAGCACCAAAAAAAAGGTGTGCAGTTGTGTAGGTAAATACGTTTCTATAAGTGTACAAAGGTACAAAAACTATAGATGTACTACGGAACTAAATGTTTAAAGTCTCGTGTGGCCGGCGGTGTTCACGCTTTTTTCTTATGTACATCTAGTAGAGCACTACGCATGGTTTTATTAGGTCCTTCTCCCATCATCGGTGTTGTGTGGCATGTTTCCTTGATCGAACGATTCTATTATTCCAGCAAAGTAGACCTTTTAGAGTCAACTTAATCTAATGGGTATAGACAAGCTGGCGAAGAAATACTTTAAGTAATCTTGTTAAGGCCTCTTCAACCGAACGAAAGCACAATTAGCACCCAATCTAACAGAGACGGATGGGGCTGTGGGTATTTCATATCGGGAACATTCAGCTTAACGTTACACAAGGTATTTGCCTCTGCCTGCCAGTGAATGTGCAGATGTGATAAGATCGAATGTTGTATCAAAAAAGGAACAGAATATTTTTGCGCATTTATTTAACCATGCACAAAATTTACTACGTATGTGGGTATTCATTTTTTTGTTAAGGGGAATATGTATTCATGTATTTATTAAGAATCACCACAAGCTTTTTCGCTGTGCTTTTCGTAAACATTTTCAAGTGAAAATAACGATGATGAAAGATTGAATGAAATAAAATAAAAGTATTTTTATATCATGTTAGATGTGTTGTGCTTCGATTTGATTTGGAAAATCGTTTTTTAAAGACGTAGTCTGGTGAAGCAGCATCAGGCAGAAAGGAACCCCCAAACTTCATTATCATTAAATTATTACTAATTATATGTAGCTATTCAAAATTTAAAAAAAAATTACCTGTTTCGTTACGGAATCAATAAGCCTTACATAGATATCTTGCTCCTGTCTGATACCTGGAAAAATATTTAAATATTAATAATAATGCCGCACAACTT
>JAHZNF010003215.1:0-10685 GCA_027744215.1 Troglopedetes dispersus | reverse complement strand
GCCAGCAAGCAGGGCCCTAGCGCAACTCCACAACAATATTTCATTACGACCTGTCACCAACTGTCATCTTATCATTTCTTTTTATTGGATAGATACATATGACTCATGCGCAATACAGCGAATCATTTTTTTTTTGCAAATTACGATAAGCCAAAATTTACGTGCATAAATATGTAGATATGTGATGAACCTGTTAACACTTTGATGATTGGAAGTTTTATATTTGCAACAAAATCAAGAATTGTGCTCAAGCTCATCTCTTGTGAACAAATTGACATTGACTGAGAAACAAAACGAATTGAATAAAAAATGTATTACATTACCATAAACTTGAAGTCTCACATGTTTACAAAGCCTACTCTACTCTGTCCAAAATTTTCGATATCCCTTGATTTATTTGTAAAAGTTAAATAAGATCAGGAAAATGCGTGGATTTATCTAAATACAAAAAATGGTATGTATTTCCATTCAAATTTAATTTAAAGGAAGTGAAAATAGAACTTTCACGTCACCACAAAATCATAATATTCAAAAGTTCGGAATCTTTGTAAAATTAGGTGCCTTCTTGTCTCCCGCATATTTAGAATGTCGGACCCCACAGTTACGTCATAAAAGCTTTGCATTACATGCCACCAGATTCCTGCTAAATAATGAGATGTGAAGGGGAAAAGATTCTTGTCTAAAATTTCTTATCTTGGGTTGGGAGCTTTGATTTAGGATGAAATTCGTGAAAGATCAAAGAAAAAATATTAGTATTATTATAAATTACAAAATACCTGAGTTATTTTTTCATCATTATTCCAACTCATTAATATGCTTTAATTAAAGCGTGAATATTGCTTGTTTAACGAAGGCAGTGAATATTGCAACACTCTCGTAGCATCCCCTTCAATACGGTTTGATGAAAAAAGACGGCAAGATTAATAGGAAAGTGCGCGCTTCCAGGCTTGATAAGCAAACTATGGAATTTTTTATTAAAAAGTGGAACCGCTTCTTTGTGAAAATAGGTAACCTTTTTTGTAGGCATTCCTGTTATCCCAAAAAATGAGTAATAGTGATTATGACTAGCTTTTGCAAGAGAAGCTCATGCAACAGTCATTTTTTTTGTGCTTATCATCGTAGCGTACCTCACCAAAGCGAAGCCACAGGAAAATCATATTAGAAGAAGAATACTCGTTACTTTTAAGAGAAGAGAGACTGGTGTCGTGGACTAGATTGACGATGACAGGAGAAGAAAAAAAAAGCTTGATCCGGGAATGTCTTGAGAATATTGATTAATCTTGTCTCATCTCATTTCACACTGACGCACAGAGTGGTGCGTAGCACAGGAAAAAAGAAAACAGATACCTTTGATCTGATCTATTGAAACCATCACGGAATACAAAATATATACAATATCAGGATCCACTNAAAAAAAAGCTTGATCCGGGAATGTCTTGAGAATATTGATTAATCTTGTCTCATCTCGTTTCACACTGACGCACAGAGTGGTGCGTAGCACAGGAAAAAAGAAAACAGATACCTTTGATCTGATCTATTGAAACCATCACGGAATACAAAATATATACAATATCAGGATCCACAGAGTTTGAGTGGAATACACAATTACCCCGAAGAAGATAATCATGATAAGACTGGTGGTGGTGGTGCAAACTCATAACATCTTATTATACATATTTTTTTATTATGAACACAACAACAAAGCAACCACATAATATTGTACATAAGATCACAACAGGTTGACAGTGTCATCGACCATCAGAGCTCTAGTGTTTTTTTGCATAATACTTTCATGCGACCACACTATACTGGAGCATTTTTCTCCAAGTCCCTCTTGTGCCAATTGACACCTATGAAAAGAGTCTCCAAATATATCGGTTTCATCATGTTGTGCTTCCTTCCGCGAAAAAAAAAACATGATACCAGTGCACACTTCTCACTTTCTTTTTTTATTGATTGAACATATGAAGACAAGACGATATGTTTTCATGTTATCACCGTGTACCACACAGAAAGGTTACTTACTATCTCTCTCTCTCTCTCTCTCTCTCATTTTTTTTCTTTTTTTGAAGGTTTCATCTAACATAAATTTGATACCAGATGTCCTCAGCGCCAAAATCCTCTCTTGCATATTTGATGAAGGTTGCTGCTGCTGCTGCGGTTGCAACACAACATGCATTCTTCTTTCCTCACCTTGACTTTCGTTTTTTTTTCTTTCAGATGACCGGGTACTGTATAGAATAAAGCTTGCAGTTTATGCACACAGGCAAACATAGGTTGATCCACGGAAATATCTTTTTTCACCAACAATTTTTTTATATACGATCCTAAAACATTTGTTTTTTCTTCTTGAGGTTGTCACCTTGTGTAAAACATGGAGTCTTATCAGGGAAGAAAAATAAAGGAAGTTTACAGTGTCGGGATTCCTTTCAGCAAATTAGAATGCATGTATTGTTCCTCCTTTTTGCTAGTCAACGAGAACTACATGACAGCAACATACACACGAGAGATGAGAAGATGAAGAAGAAACGAGTCAAGTCTTTTTTTCTGGCGTGCTTGTCACTTTCCTAAGTTATTTGTTCTTCTTGGATGATAAAAGTCAGTTAGGGAAAAAAATTCCGAGTTTATTTTTTTTCTTTTTTTTTCTTGCATAATTTCGTACTTTTAATGGACACCATGTGAAAAAATATTTTTATCAGGGAAGAAAAATAAAGGAAGTTTACAGTGTCGGGATTCCTTTCAGCAAATTAGAATGCATGTATTGTTCCTCCTTTTTGCTAGTCAACGAGAACCACATGACAGCAACATACACACGAGAGATGAGAAGATGAAGAAGAAACGAGTCAAGTCTTTTTTTCTGGCGTGCTTGTCACTTTCTTAAGTTATTTGTTCTTCTTGGATGATAAAAGTCAGTTAGGGAAAAAAATTCCGAGTTTATTTTTTTTCTTTTTTTTTTCTTGCATAATTTCGTACTTTTAATGGACACCATGTGAAAAAATATTGTGTCATTAGCATTTTCTCCTTTTATCTCCATATTTTTATAATATCTTTAAAAACTTCAGTTAATTTTTTGTATACAAAAATAAACAACAAGAAACCGTTCGTTTGTTTCTGCTTCGGATGGCAGAAAAAAAGTTTTGAATGGACCGTTTACTCCTTATCTTAATATGTGTCTCTCTTCCTCCGTTTTCATTTTCGAGATCGTGTATTGTATGTATAACTCTCGTTGAATGTGATATGGCTCCATCGCCAAAAAAAACTTAGCTCATTCAATTCCTGTCATTTGTTTTTTTTCTCGGGTACATGACCCTATAAAATATGCAATCAAGCAAAATGTGATAAGCCTTATTTTTCCTTTCATTTTTTTCCTGTGTATCTACAAATAATGTGCTTAGCTATTATTATTGTGTCTATTATATTTTTGTGCCGTTACAAGAGAAGCCTTGCACACGTTACTTACACAATAATGAAAAACGGTAGAAGAACCAGTATTGTCTTATCAATTTTTCAAGAAAAGGCAAGCGCTTTATTTTGTGCACACACAATGAGAACTCTTCGTCTTCAAAGTAAAAAACAAATATATATATACATATATAGTGTACCGGAATAGCCCAAAGCACCAATCATGTACACAATCAGCAGTCACATTCACAAAAAAGCATCCCATTGAACTTGGAAAGAATTGTGTGTGTGTATAAAAATACTAAGCACATAGTTCATAATAATAAATATTCACTTGATGAATGCAAAGACCCGTCTCCACTCCATTTTTCTCTCTTCTGTGATGATGTCTTCTGCCTGACTTTCTTGTGAAAAAGGATCTTTTGTGATGATATCCTCAAATATATATGAAGAATGGGGAAATAAAAAAAGAGGAATAGAGAAGAGGAGTGAGTGTGTGCACAATGCTCCAAGGGATATTTTTTTCATCTGGAGTTCATTCTCTGGAAATTGGAATATCATCATTGATATGATCATCAGCATCAATATGAATCGCAGAACAGAAGTAAGAGTCACTCTTGATATGCGTGCATTTGACGGGACGGAAGTTACAAGATGTGTGTGTGTGTGTGTGTGTGTGTGCTTGAGACACATCTACTTCTTCTCTGATGATGACGATCAGGATGCCCCCAATCTTCATATTTCGGAACGTGACCCGAATATCTTTCTTGTGTAATCAACTCCTTCTTCTCTTGCTTCTCCCATTCTTAGTCTCTCTTATCTTGTCATATAGACACGTACGATGATATTATGAAATCTTTTTTTTTTGTTTTCTTGTAAAAAAAGGGAAGAAGCCCCAAAAAATAATAATGCAGTGTTGTGGAGCTTACTCCCTTTTCTCATATTTCTCTATTTCTCTCTTGTGAAGATTTTTTTTCTGACTTCTCGTTTTCAGCACGAGGTGCAGTCGTGTATACAAAAAAGATGGAAGAAGAAGTGTGTGCAATGTGCGTGGAGTTTTTTTTTTACTTTCGCTTCATGAGATAAGAAGACAATACAGTTATACTAGTTTTTTTATTGCAACCTGCTGCTTCGTTTTTTGTACTGATGATGTCCCTTTCTGTTCTATGATAAGTCAGATATGTGCACATGTACGTGTGTGTATTAATACTTACTTAACTTTTTTTCTTCTTCCTTTCCCATTACAAAGATTTTTTTCCTGAAGAAAGAAAAGTGGCTGCTCTGCAACAAGAAAAAGGAAATTACGTATGGCCCGCGAGTACGAAGAAGAAGAAATAGAATGAAACGGACGATAAGGAATTAAGGAAGCGCAGAGTAAATATGTACATAAAAAAATATGTATATCTATCCTGAGAAAAAAAATCTTTTTTTAGGAAGAATTAGACGTAGGAATTTTCGCTCTTATTTTATTACGGGATTTTTTTCGTGAACTTCAGGAAATCAACAAAAACAAAAGTTATTTATGGGAGATTTGTTAGTTTTTACCTTGATAACTTCGCTGCGTTTGCACAAGAAACGCAACAATTCTTTTTTTTTGTCAGACAAGGTCTTTTCGGAGATGATCTTCTGAGAGGATAATGTAGTAGAGAAAAAAAGATGAGCACTTACTTTTTCCCCTTTTTTGTTTTACTTTCTGAACGTGTTCCTCAGCATCATCTCAGATTCCAGAAGTAGTCTATGAGTTCATGAGGAACTGAAGGAAGCTTAACAAATGAGTAGATTTGCTTTTCATATTTTGTAAGCCTTCTCATTCGATTACTTCCGAGAAAGTTTGGAAATGTATCACGTGATTTTTTGGAGGAAGTTGTTTTATGTGTTTATATTATACAAATTTTGTTATGCGAAACAACTACAACCCCGATTGGTACAGTGGGACATTGGCCAACTTTTTCAGAAATTATTTATAAAAATATGAATGTGACAAAGATAGTATTCATGTTTGTTTCTTGGTCGTCACTAACAATTTGGGTCCAAAACAAATCTGTTGAAAAAATTCGTTCATAAATGAAACTACATTCTACTTATCAGCGCTAAACCTTATCCAGAGAATGTGCAATTGAGAAGAGCATTGAAATTTACAAAACACAATGGTAGTAATACTGTATTCAACTGAAGAAAATATTTTTTATGCGATTCATCCGCATACATGAAATTTCTTGTGTTCATAAATTATCCTTGTATTTAATGGATGCTAATTAATTCAAAACGAGGAAAAAAAGGTTAACTGGTCTCATGTGAATGGGCTCACTTGATCATTTCATTTCTTCAGTGAAACCATAAACAACAAAACAGGTTAACAGACCATTTACTCAATGATTTACACAATGTTCCCTTCTTGATGGTTATCACCACCGTTCGTGTTATAATAATTTTTCAAAGGAAAGTGAAACAATAAAATATTCATTCATATTACACCATTTTCCAGTTTTCTTAACCTCATCTCTCTCTTTGACCATTTCAGAAAGTCATCCCTGATTTACGAAATGCAACAAGAATTCCGCACCACCATAAATTTTACATCAATCCGTTTGCATATAACAATGCATGAGAGAAAAAGGCAATTGTTGTGACCAGTGCGAACGTTTTGTATTTTCTGATTATCCTTTAATACCCACTCTGACTAACTAAAACCTTCACTCGTCTGTGACTCATGCTCAATTCTCAAAGGTGTGTGCACACTGTGTGCCTGAAGAGAGGAAAAAAATAGGAACATTATTGAGTAGCGTGTAGAAATGGTGGTGTTGTTGTTGTTCTCTTCCCTTTTCTCATTTTCTCCGTCAGAGTCGCCTCCCAGGAGGCCAGCGAGCTTACTGGGTGATATCTCAAATGTTCTGTCTACTCAAATCTCGTTACATTTTGTCTTGCTGCTGCTGCAGTTGTTTTTTTCTTCTTGTTTGTTGCATCCTTTTTCCTCATCTGCTTTGACTGGAACAAAACAAGAGCTTATTAATTATTTACTTACCAGGAATAAATAGCATTGTTATTACTCACTCAGTCGGTTTCCTCCACTCACCATAATATTTTTTTGTGTGTGGACGATAATATGATGATAAGCTTAACGAAAAAAGAATTTATATATTTCCTTCTTTTTTTCTTTTCAGTATTTTAAATACTATTCATTTTAAACTTTTTATATTCACACGAAGACACGCCGGAGTAAATTGTGTCCATATATATGTGTTATCGATATTCTTCGGAGAAGATTATACGTATATGCTACCCTTTATTTTATTTATTGGTCACTCATTTTTTAGGTGCGTAGAGTTGTACCTTTTTTGTTTCAAAAGGAAAAAAGGATGCAGCAGCTCATTCTTTATTTTTTGCTTTAAAAAAGGTGCTTCAAAATCTCACGGATCATTGTCTACTGTGTACAAAGATAAATTGAGTGGATAGTATCAAAGTATTCTATCTTTTTTATGAGTCTGTGTTACGGTCCGATAAGTATTTTGTTTGGTGGTAGCTGCTCCGCTGCTGTTTCGAGATACGTTTCATTTTTTAGGCGGACTGGACTAAGCCTTTCTTTTGAATAATGCTCCATGTGATACTCTTGTGTAATCTGAGGAGAATGAAGTGAGGAAAGAAAATGGCCGGTGTGATGTGGTCCACAAAAAAAAGATTCTGAGGATTTTCATAAAGTCAATCTTGGTCGCAGTGGGTGTTCGGTCGTAAACATGTTAGCTCTCTCTCCGAAAGGCGCCTCTTCTCATTTCCTCACTGTCAATATCATACCTTCTTATCCTCTCATTCCTGCCCGTAATGTGGGCTCAGGGAACACTGATTCGACAGGTAACCAGAGTGTATAATAGAATACTAATAAATCCCAATACGATTATCTATCTTCTGGGCCGAACAACGGAATGTGGTCATGCTGAAATCAGTTTTTGGTGGATGCTGCCTTTAAAACTTTTGAGGGAGATTATTAAAAAGTCTGAGATTTCATAAAAAATATTCGAATTGAGATCAGGAGACAAATTTTTATTGTTATTTATTAGCTTCTTAACTCTTTACTTTATTCTTTCTAATCAGTTTTGAAAAAGTCTTCACTCGTTACTTCCTTCCCAACTCGGTGCAAGTTACCAAATGCCAACTAACAAGCTTCTGCATAACCGTAGACTCGATAAGGTAACCCATGCTTTTCCGCCAGTGCTCTCACTCTCGGCATTATCTGTTTCTGAAATCGACGAGTTGTGCTGATGTTTCCAGTGTGTGTGAGAGCATATTCGACTTTACTTTACGAAGTTTTACTTTTAGTTTAAATATTTCGTAATGCATATAATCAGGATGTAAGCATCATCATTAAAAATAACTAAAAGATTTCGTCATTATACAAACAAACACGACAGTTTTTTTTTCATTTATTGGTTTTTATTAATGTAAAAATTATGCAAAATTATATAACAGATTAACCAGTCACCACGTTTAAAAATAATCAGAAAAATAATCGCCAATTGCTTGCAGACATATATCTACCTCTAAAGCTGTATTTTCCTTCCAAAGAGCTCTAAGAATAACTTCTTTTGTATATTTTGCATGTCGAACATTTTAACAGTTTGTTGGTCAAACATTTCGGATTTTGAACATTTTAACTACTTGAACATTTTGCATGCCGGATTTCTTTTGAACTAGCTGTTGTCGAATATTAAATTTTCGGACATTTTACGTGGAACCGTTTATTTTTAAAAAATATGTCAAATAAGTATTGCTTTCATTATTTAATTTTTCATGACGCATCCTTTTGATGATCTTTAAAAAAGTCTTCACTGGTTACCTCCTTTCCAACTCGATACATATTACCATACGCCAAGAGACAAGCCTCCCCGAAACCGAATATTCGATAGGGCAACCCATGCTTTTCCGCAAATGCTCTCACTCTCGGCATTATCTGTTTCTGGCGGAACTCAGGCATGGTTGGAAACAAGTGGTGCTCAATTTGGTAGTTGAGGTAGCCCATGAAGAAGTCAACGGTTGGAATTGGGCTGATGTTTGCAGTATGCGTGAGAGCATATTCGACCCAATGCGTGGGTTCCTCTGCTACATCAAGATGACTATGGTTCAAAGCAAAGTTGCCTCCGAGGAAAAAGGTATACCAGTATGACATGGAGATATGCCACCAGCCCGTGTAAATTGCAAAAATCAAACTTGGAATTAAGGTCAACAATTCCCCATACGCCTTCTTTTTTATTTGGAAGCGTGGGAAGAGAATCAGCCGCCATGCGAAGGTGACCATAGCCATATCAACGGTCCAGAACAGAATGCCCTTCAAAAATTAAATCGTTATTATTACGATTTGATCATATCTTAAGCCAGGAATTAATTTAAATGGTTGAAATAATAATTGTTGCAATTATTATTATTACCTTACCTGGAATCGTACAAAGAATTTGGAGATTTGATCTGGATTCGTGACAGCTCTCGGGTGGAACGCAACGTAAGGAAGTATGGCCAAATCGACATCATGGTGCACACGTTGAGGCATCGCGTGGTGTCTATTATGATTAGAGTTCCACCACACCTGTGACCCACCGAAAATGGCACCTGAGACAAAATATCAAGTAAAATTAAAATCCAACATTTATAATATCAGGGACGTTGACACATGCGCAGTTTGGCTCATATTATATTCAATTATTTTTGTTACTTTTCTACCCAAAAACATTTGAAGTCCCTTGTCCCATTTGGGATTCCCAGTGAGTGACTTGTGTCCCGCTTCATGATAAATCCAGGAAAATCGGGTGTATGCAAAGCCTACCAACATCGAGGTTAAAAATTTACTCCAGAATGTTTCGCATTGGAAGAACAAACCCAATGAAAAGGAGAAGAGTGCAAACGCCTCCACAAAGCGAAGGATAATGTGCTGGTAGTCAGGCTTGAAGTAGCCTTCCGCAACCAACTCCTCGAATAACTTGTTGAAATCTTCGGTGAGTGCCTCATGTTTTGTTAAAACCTTTGTCTCCAACCCTCCTGAAAAAATTATATTATTTTTTATTAGTTCCATTCAAGCAAACTTATCTCTCTCCTAATTATTCGTCTTACGTTCACGAGATTCAGCGGGACGTTTCTTGAATGATTTCAAGATTGTTTCCACTTTGTTCATGGAGCGATTGTGAAACTGCTGAATTGCTTGGGTCGCATCTTCTCCGCGCTCCGTATAAAAATTGATCACACTTCCGCCAGGATGTCTGCCGACGAAATCCGTGACGTCGTAAAAATATCCATTGTACAATATTTCAAGGGTGCGGGTACGGTTTTGGTTTTTACGTTTCAAGCCACCTTGAAGTTCGTTGGAGGTATTATCGGTGATATTTGGAGTCATATTTATGGTGACAATGAAACTTAATAGCGGTTCAAGTAAAATACAGTAGTAGTTTGGAAATGATGGAGGTTGGAAAGATGACTGGATAATTTTTTATTCAGTCTGGTGTTTTTATTTCGATGAATTTTTTATGTTGCCTAAATGAAACATCAAATTTTGAGATATATTGGAAATCAGGGAGAATTATGGAAGCATTCATTTTTTGCAATGGTATATTTCTATCATGTGAAAACCCTCAAGAAATACCAATTCCCGTGTGCTCATATTTTATTTGCATAGTTATAATCTAACATTTTCGTATCAACAACTCCAAAGTGCAGATAAAGAAAATGTAATATGCATATATCCATAAACTGATATTTATCATGCAATTCATACACATCTTTTTATTGTAACTTTGCGTTCAACTGGAAATCCCAACTTCTAGCCTGCATTGAAATGACTCACTCACACACGTAAAACCGATTGTGACATGTTTTCAGAAGGTCAACTAATAACTATGCACTTCTATTCATATATTGCTATGATAAAGTTAAAGTAAAACTTGCTCGTAATTTTAATTAGTGATAGTTTCTTAACTGCGATCAAGCCCGCCCCCAATCCCGATTCGGAAATTCGCTGTGGTACAGAACAAAATAGGATTTTCCCAACTTTATTTTTGATTATCTGTGCACCTGCAAAGTGTGCAATGAAATAGTTGCAGGAGGGAGATTTACTCAGGTAGGATCCATAATAAATTAACAGTGTTTGTGAACATCAAGATAATGTCACTCTAAGTATTATTTTGAAATTATTTTTTAAAATTGCACTTCTAAAGCAACAACAATAATTCTGACTATTGTTGATTGCTGCGTACAGCAATCAGCGCTTCATTGTTGGAACCTGGAACCATATAAGCATAAACGTCATT
>JAHZNF010003214.1:0-10853 GCA_027744215.1 Troglopedetes dispersus | reverse complement strand
CTGTCTGCTCCTCTTGAAGGACAAATCAAATAGGGTAATAATAATGCAAACAATAAAACATATTGTGTAAAAAAATATATAATGCTCACTTGATCTCCGTCTTCCATGCTCTCCTTTTTTTCGGAGATTTCTTTTTTTAAAGAAAAGGTTATATGATAATGAAAATGATGAGAGAGAGAGCAAGCAACATGTGACCTGTGAAGAACCACTTTTCATTTTCGATTTCAATAAAATAAATAATAAGAAAAAGAAATTTTTCCTCCTTCCTCTGTCTAGACTCAAGTTGAGATAACCCTTGAGGAAAATAAAGGAGTACATATATAACAAACGCGTAACTTAATACTTACGTAACCTGTGCACATTTGTGATGCGATTGGGATGTAGAAAATTGCGTAAAATAATAATGCACACAATCGTTTTCTTCTTCTTCTTCGGTGGTGGTGGGATTGGTTAAAGTTGAAAAGAAATTCTTGAGGAGTTTAGCTCATTGTTTGGCATTTAAAAAAAGGATTCTCATGTCGTCTTTATTTTCTGTTTGGAACTTGTTTGGATTGCACTTTATCAACAAGAAAAAGGGATGAAGTAATCATATCCATGTTATGTAATAAATGAAACAGGAGAAATTGATTTTCTTCAATATATTTTTGAATTGGAGGTATACAGGTAGCAGGTTGTTTATCCATTGACAATAGAAATATTTTTGCCGGATTTCTTGGGAAAGTCTGGATTAAATTTCGTGTCGACAGGAAGATGATTTGGGAAAGCTTAATAATTATTCTTGAAAATACAAGATTGCACGGCCTGTCTTCCAGAATTTAGGTCAGACTAAGAAAGTATATTTTGTCGGGTAGACCTGAAGATGCACAATACAAATTGTAGACTAAAGAAATTGAAATTTCCATTAAAAATGCACGTTAAAGTTTTTAATTAACCCAAAGTTATTCATACCTCCTACGTTTTTAAGGAGCATACATTTCAACCTAGTTTCGATTATTTCTGAACTCCCAATATTTTCTGCAAGGAATTTTATTGTTTACCGAAATTATAATCTACATTTCAGGGTGAATTAAAAGACTTCGACGGCAAACATTTTTAAAATTCATTTGGTCACAAAGTGTAAACTATCAGATGAAGTGAGCTTCTTCATGTGAATGAGAGTCATTTTGTGTTTAGGTATTGGACAAAATCGAAGAGGTAAAAATCCATCAATAGATACATAAAATTATACTTATGCCTTTTCCACCTTTTATATATGGATGGAGTGCAATGTGTGTGCACCTTCCAAGAATAGAGATTATTGAAAGAGGGTGTGTGTGGTAAAAAAAAGATTTCACTTCTCAGATGATGATAATGATTTTTTTCAGTAGCTCAAGCATCCCTCTTTTTTTCTGGTGTACTCATTAAAAAAAACTATCTCATGTATGACGATGCAAAGCTTTAATTCTTTTATTTAAAAAAAGAGAGATGAGATGAAACAACAAGACTGACCCAAATTTCTCCATCCTTTCCATCCCTTTTCCCACATACATATATACAGCATTTATGTAGACAGATATCGAGATCGATTCATATTTTTTGTCAAATCTAACCCGATAGAAGTAAATTGTGTTTATTATTTAGAAGCATTTTCTTTTTTAAAAGTATATATTACCTATTATTAACCATCTATGATGTTTAAGAACCAAAGGGATATATATTTTTAAAAACACCTTCGTGTTGTCTTAGGCCGTCTCGAAAAAAAAATCCATGACCCTCCTTCCATGTTTTCATTCTGTTGAAAAAAAAAGATTTTTTTGTTTCACGAAAAGAAAAAAACTGTCCCAGTTATAATCACTCCCATGAGAAATTCCTTCGTAAGGGTTGCACCCTGCACAAGAGTCTCCTCTGAGCCAAAAAATGCATTCTATTTAGATCCCTTTCTTTTTACATTTCGTCTGGTGTATTTTTTTGGATCGTTGCAAGTTCACAGAAATATTTCGCTGTCATAATTTTTTTCAAGGAGAAATGTGTGTACAATAATAACGTGAACAATAATGCTAAGAGTTGCACCAGCTTAAAGAACCAATTTTTTCCTTTCATTTCGTAATAATATGTATGCAGAGCATCCACAACCTTCTTTTAGTTCCTTTTTAGAGAAAAAAGGAAAGAAGGGAAGAAGCTCCCACGGGTGGATCACGTCTCATTCATTGCCAAACTGGTGCACCCTTACTTACCCTTCACAAAATGCACACACACATAATACTTTTTTTCCACCATGCATCATCCTCAACTTTCAATGGCCATGGAATCATTACATATTATTGTCTCAGATCACACTATTTTTGGTTCAGGTTTTGCTCTCAAGTGACTCAAGGAAGAATATCTATGTAGTTCACAATACTTTTTTCCACCATGCATCATCCTCAACTTTCAATGGCCATGGAATCATTACATATTATTGTCTCAGATCACACTATTTTTGGTTCAGGTTTTGCTCTCAAGTGACTCAAGGAATAATATCTATGTAGTTTATATATTTAAGCTCGTCTTTTATTATAGTAAAAAATGTAACACATTATGCACACATTTAATCATTGAGCAATCATTACGACATGTTTGTTGTGTGTGTGTGATCGTAATACATAAAAAGTGGGGCAAAAATGGAGAGTGATTATTTGCAGGATATATGGATGAATTATGATAATGAAAAAGAGGTGCCTAGTTGCGGAGCAGGAGAGAAGTCGACACTTTTTAATAAATTACCATCAGATCAGCTATGAACTGTGTGAATGTGGAAGAGTGAGTGAACTTTTATTTTGAGGGGAAAGTATTTATTTCAAATTTTTTTGTTCGGGGTGCTATTCTTTTGTAGGATTTCTTGGTGCATCTGCTCCGTTTTTTTCTGACGAAGTGGATCATCATGTGAACCATCTCACCTTGCTCCATTATACCTGCTCACGTCATTATAATAATATTCACCCTTCCAGCTTCCTTCCTTCCTTCCTTCCTAGTTCTGCTCCCTTTCCTTCTCCCTCCCTTAGTGATAAGCACGGTGAAAATAATGTCTTCTTAATAAATAGGTGCATTTAGAAAAATATGTGAGTTCGTTGGGAGTTTCATAGAAATTAAAATCGATTTGGTGCGGTGCACTCATTCATTTCGCTTTTGCTCAAACACAGCTTGATTAAAAAAGTAGACCGGTGGTGGAGCTCTATTTTTTTAGGTGGGGACAATGCACCATTTTTTCCAAGTTCAACTTTTCATTCGGTGGATACCTGTCCTTTGAAATGGCGAGAAATGAAGAATGTATTTTTAAGGTGATGTGAACCAGATATTTATATTCAGTATTATGGAGGTATAGAATACAGAGCGGAACAAGGGTGAGCAAGAAAAAAAATTGTGACAACCTGACTGACGAATTACTACTGCATCCATAAATAAAAAAAGTGGAATGAATGGGAGTATCATCAGTGTTCCGGAGGGAGCAATTCTTCATTTCATTTTCGTTGGAAAACACGCATTCACGCTTACTTGGCTCTGCACACCAGCATCCATTCTAATAAATGCTAATGGATTTTTCTAATGATGATGATGATGATAATCATAACGACAGGAGCAAACCCGGGAAATTTTCTTCGGTGGCAGTCAGGTTAGAAAATATAAGTTAAATGCTGAAGTTGAAGAGAAGCACATAATATTAGAGCTTCTACTTGACAGAGGACACATTGCATTGTTAATACATTTTCTACAGAACGCTGAAAAACTCATTAAATGTGCAATAAAGTAACGTAACTAATACTTGGTGGCGAAACCTTCTTAATGAATTATGTTTATTTGATAATAAAATCTTAAGATGGCGACAAACCTACTCCACCTCAAGTCAAACTTAAAAAATGAACCTAAATGTCCCAAACCGTTCTGGTTGGTTGGTTGGTTCGTTGAATCCCCCATTTCTTAATTTTTTTCTAATTACTAACCCTTTCTTACTTTTTTCAAGATTAGTTGAAGACAGATGTACATATTTTGTGAAACAAAAATTATAAAAGAATATTTTTCGGAGCGTGGCATAAGGTCAAAATACAATATTTTTCTAATGATGATGATGATGATAATCATAACGACAGGAGCAAACCCGGGAAATTTTCTTCGGTGGCAGTCAGGTTAGAAAATATAAGTTAAATGCTGATGTTGAAGAGAAGCACATAATATTAGAGCTTCTACTTGACAGAGGACACATTGCATTGTTAATACATTTTCTATAGAACGCTGAAGAGCTCATTAAATGTGCAATAGTAACGTAACTGATATTTGGTGGCGAAATCTTCTTAATGAATTATGTTTATTTGATAATAAAATCTTAAGATGGCGACAAACCTGCTCCACCTCAAGTCTTAAACTTAAAAAATGAACCCAAATGTCCCAAACCGTTCTGGTTGGTTGGTTGAATCCCCCATTTCTTAATTTTTTTCTAATTCCTAACCCTTTCTTACTTTTCTCAAGATTAGTTGAAGACAGATGTACCTATTTTGTGAAACAAAAATTATAAAAGAATATTTTTCGGAGCGTGGCATAAGGTCAAAATACAAATTATAAAGCTACACTTAATAACCATCTTTGATTGCACCACAGAGAGTCTTCATAGGATACTCATTTATAACAATAGTAGGAATTATGGTAGGTGCCGTTAATTTACAAAAAAGAGTTCTCCTTCTGTTCACTTTTTTTGTAACAGTTCCATCTCCACAAATTTTACATCTGATCACTTAATATTTCTCAAGGTGGCTCTGTGGCAAGTGGCAGGGAAAAGTAACAGTTTTGAAGCGAGACCTGAAGTAATGTTATTTTCCTGGGGTAATCAGAATAATAAGCGTAGCAATAACGCAAGCCAAAAAAGACACAGAAGACTCTAAACACACTATATAACAAGAATGTAACAGCATTTGTTCAACTGATAAGGATAATGATGACGAGGGTGGTTATTTTTTTTTGCTCTGTGTACCGACCGGCTGCCACTTCACTTCTTTCTTGGATTCCAGAAAACGTTGAAGGAAGTAGTGAAGAAGAGGGTGATCAGATGCGGCTCGTGCTGCCACTGCAAGTGCCACTGGCAACTCTTGCTTTTTTTCTGTTGATGATAAGTCGCGATAACACAATGTGTTTTGCATACATAACAAACTAAGCACAACAACAGGGTTATTACGGTAATATAAGATTTTTTTATGCAAGAGGGGCTTTTAAAGACATAAACGGAGAGCACGCCAGGTTGGCTATTTTCTCCGAAGAGTAAAGACTATCTGGAGCAGTTTTCTTCTTTTTACCTCCATAAAAAATCTTCAGGCACATGTGACCATGATCAAGAAAGTTGGAAATATATAATTGAGCATGCGAGCACATGAACAGTTGTTCCTAGAAAAAAGTATAAGTTATAATCGAAGTAAAAACAAAAGTGAAACATAATTCATACTGTAAAACAATCATAATCTTGAAAAGAACACAATACACCAATAATATTACATATTATGTGTAATATTTTTTGTTGGAAAATAGAGAGAAAAAGTGTTAAAATGTGATAACCAACTTTTTTCACCATTTGGACTTTTCTGTTTGGTGGTGGCTCGCTTTGTGTTGCATGTGTAAGGTAAAAGTGGATAAGCCAACCACCTGTTACAAGGCTTCATCGAACAAAACACAAAGTTAATGATTTTTTCTTCTTCTTCTTCTTCGTTGTAAGAAGGAGTCAGCGAAGATGCAACAGACTGGTGGTGACTGTGTGGACGCTGCTTAGCTATGATGGAGCAAGCCAGAAGGATTATATGATACCCATGTTTTGATCTTGTGTCCATGTGTGCATGCGTGTGCATTTGGCACTGGTGATTTTTTTTTCGTGAAAACTGACTTGTCCAAAGAAAGGAACCTTAGGTAAAAGTGGATAAGCCAACCACCTGTTACAAGGCTTCATCGAACAAAACACAAAGTTAATGATTTTTCTTCTTCTTCGTCGTCGTAAGAAGGAGTCAGCGAAGATGCAACAGACTGGTGGTGACTGTTTGGACCTTGCTGAGCTATGATGAAGCAAGCCAGAAGGATTATGATGCCCATGTTTTGATCTTGTGTCCATGTGTGCATGCGTGTGCATTTGGCACTGGTGATTTTTTTTTTCGTGAAAACTGACTTGTCCAAAGAAAGGAACCTTGTCCTTAGATCAAACAGTGTGTAATAATTTCTCCATTCCAACATTTAAAGGGCTACGACTTCTGGTATTATTATTGTTGCAGGCAGATGCGCAAAAGGATCGATCTTGTAGAAGAAAAACCAGGAACCAGTTTTCCTCACTCTCAACATTGCTCAAGATGATGAATTTTTTTGGAAAGTCAGGTTGATCGCCAGCCGGCCTTAGAGAAGTACAATTCATATCGGAAGCCCTGTTATAATCACTCAAGTTTGTATATATTTTTTTCTTCTGGTTGTGCATAACAAATGTTACGGATTTTTTTAAAGAAGTGCCATTTAATCTAATGTGTGCATAATAATCATATGGACTTTGAATAATTTGAGTGCAAACTGCTTCTGCTTTTTTGTTTTTGGCTGTCTTTTCAAATTTATAGGAAGAAATCACCTGGATCGATTTTCCATCAATCTGATTGTTTTATGTTTTCTATCAATTTTTGTGGCTGCCACCTTGCCAGGTTTGCAATTGCTATAATAATAATAATAATGACTGCATAAGAATTTTGATGGAAAAAATGATATTGAAACGTTTGCTGGATTTCATATTATCATTATTGTTTGAATTAAAAATCTTATACAGTTTGAAATTGCCCTGTTTGATTATCATGTGTCCACCATTTTTTATTCTGAAGAAATATCGTTTCATTTCATTAATTGGGAATGTGCCTATAATATTTCGTTTACACTTCGTGTGGTGTCTCCATTTTTTTTCTTGGTGAACAAGAACAAAGAAACTTTGACCTGGTTCGTGTCATTAGAGCATCTGCTTTAATCATCATTTTGCAGGCGGCATCCTGGATAATACCTGGTCGTGGTCATCTGCATTTTTCTGCAGGTTTTTTCTTTAAAATCACATGCACCAAATGTCACTTTATCCCTTTTCTGACGAGGTTGACTTTTTAAAAGCAGATGTTGAGCAGGGAAAGGTAACCTTAAATGAGATCAATCACTTTTGAGTAGAAAAAATATATTTATGTGTGTTCGAACAGTTTGGTAATCTGGGGAGGTGGTCAAGGTGGCGGTCCAGAAGGAGAATGGCGAAAGTATGAAAATGAGAGAGAAAAAGAATCCGTGTACCTAATTTATTTTCCACGAAAGAGTGAAAAAACTGGAACAAAGGGTACCCACCAAAGTCTGGATTTTTTATAGGAAAATTTTTGGTATATTTTTTGAAAAATATTTGGTTTCGGAGAAGAAAGAGTGTAGAATTCACCAAAACAGCTGGGATACATGAGGTATTACACAGATATTGGCATGTGGTTTGGGTTAAAAAATCGTTTTCGGGTTGAACATGTGCTCGAAATTAAATTGAAGTATTTTACCCATTCACAAGTATGTAAAAAAAATTTAGGGTTGCTTTGATCACGTCTTTATACTTAAGATAAGGAGTAAAAAGAAACCAAGCCAATTTCCGACTTTTTGTCTTGTTACCTCCTTTTTCATCTGAGCAAGACCGGTGGGTGTGGTCACTCATTGAGAAATGGATGGACACATGTTTCCAGGATGCTGCGTGACCACAGAAAGGAGACACCAGTCGTTCAATACAACTTTTTTAAAAAAATTTTCATACAAAAAATGCGATTTCATTTTCATGCCTTTTGCTTGCATAGACTAGAAGCAGGTAAGCTACTTTACAAAGTACAACTACCCATATATTATGCATGCATGAAATGGGTTCGTGTGTACAAATCATAGACACACGTGATTATGTGATATATGTTTTTTTTCTTTTCGAAAATTAAGCAGGACTTGTGTGACCCACTTTTCTAATAAATGATAATCATAGGCAACCTTCAGAGGGCGGATGAAGCACGTGGGTTCAATGTAAAAAAAGAAATAAAAATAATTTGTCTTTACTGTACTGCATCTCTTATTATCAATTTTTCAAAAAAAACTTTCCCTTTAATTCTTCTTTTCCTTTTGATACAACAAAAATTTCGAAGATATACATATATTATACACTTTTAAGAAGTGAAATAAAAACAAGAGAAAATCCATCACAAGCAAGAACTATTACTAAGCAGATAAAGCTTATAGGTTTCCCTTTCTACCAACTTCCTTTCCATTGTGCACTCACATTGAATGAAAAAAAGATAAGCTTTATTACTAACCTGAAGCCCATATTATTAGCTTCTAATATGTACACACTGAGCCTTAGCCTAAACCATGTACCTTCAGCAGCAATCATGCGTACACAATATACAAATTGACCACATTTTATAAATATCCCAAATCCACCTCAAATTATTGGACACACATCGTGTTCACAAATTTTAAAGGGAAGCCAGCAACAGAGCTGATGACGGCTGCCGCTGGTCTCTGTTTAGATGACAATTTTTACACACACACACCGCCAGGCAGTTTTATGTATTTGTACGGTATGATGCGTCGGCGGATTCAACCGGAAGCACACGTGCAGGCAACCAAAAAAAAGAGAGGATGTAGCTCCAAAGGAAAAACAAGAGAAATGGTACATTCGACTCGTGGCATCATTTTCCATTAAATTTTTCTTTCATTTTTTTCTGTCAGAGACGTTCCCTTGAACTGTTTTGTTTAGTGGAGCGCTCGCTCACAACTACTTCGCTGTGTGCACCATAATTTTTTTTTCTCTGTGGTACCTTGACTTGTCACGCCATATCAATAAATAAAATAGCTGCTGTAAATCAACGAGAGAGAAACGTTTTCAGAGTGATCAACCTTTTATATTTTTTTCTCGTTTCGAATCATCAATGAGTACACTTACATTTTTTGTAGTAAAAAAATCAACATTTCCGTAGGATTGTTTGCTAAACGGCGGACGACGACGGGATGATGCACACGTACACGCTTTTTCTGGCCACATTAGATTTCATCACATGTTAGCTGAAAAATACGGGGACGAAATGTGTAAAAAATGATATTTATCCAGATCAAGGTAATTGAATTGGATTGACCTGTCAATCTCATTTCCATATTTTTCTCTTTATAATATTTTGTTCGTGGGAGCGATGCACCTTTCAGCTTTGTTTTGGTTTTCATGAACGCAGAAAAGAAAACGTCACCGGTTTTCGTCCCAACTCAGACAGCAAAATTATCATATTTCTGAATAAACCGAAGCACGCTCGACAAAACAGAATTCCCCACTTGCAAAAAATACACATGAAAAGAATTGAGCGTTTCCAAAGCAGAATATCTAAGTTACAATAAAAATTTCTTTGAAATATTACTACAAAATTTTTTCGATGGAAGTCAGGAAAGTCCTTTTTGAATTCTACTGCAAAAGATGTAAACCAATTTCTGAGAGCTTTCCGCAACATTTAATTCACGGAAAAGTAGGATTTTTTTTCAAAGAAATATTTTTTGGTAACACGTGCAATTGAATTTTATCTGTTCACAAGTTTCATTCTGGACAAATTTGAGATCTAGCAATGGTATAACTTACATGTGACGAGATCCAGGATCTTCTTAAAGTTCTCCGTAATGTTATTCAGATTCATCGTTTCAATAACAAAACAATTGTGAGAATTTTTAATATGAAATTGACAAATATGAATGGTGCTGACACAATTGAGTGAACACACTCGTGAAATATTACTTGTGGCAAAATTCTTCCAAATGTATCGCTTTTCACCAACAAAACAATTGTTCGAATCTGTATACTTCGGCTTAGTTTAATTGCAAATTGAACCAAACGGCGTTCAAGTAGTCAAATCAAATTTGAGGAGTAACGTACAAAAAAGTCTAGGTAAAAGTAGATTCGAAGATGTCCAGTTTTTTTTCTGGAAAACATTCCAGGAATTAATAATTTAGCCCATACATACATATATAAGTAACACATGATTTTTTCGGTTAGATAACAACACAATAGATTCACAGTAACAAATTGTGTTTCTTGATTATTCAATGAAGCTTGATGATATCCACTGATAAACTGTAAAGCATGTGAAAAGATGAACAATAAACTCAGCAATAAAATAGAATACGACTGTGTTCTTAACGAAACGGTAATCCTATCAGATGGTAACGGTAGGACATAAAGATGGACAAATATGGTATTTGGTAGGGAATATTTTTGGGTTTTTTAAATACAATTTCGATCTGGTGACAAGTGATAACTGATAAGCATAGGGACAAGAATATCTACACATAATATAGCACAACTTTTTTGTACACAATAAAAATTCTTTAAACTTCCATTCCGGTAACGGTGGTGCAGATGTGTGCATGTAAACAAAGCCCTGATGATAAACATATTGACCAAGTGTGTATCTTTCAACTAAAAAATGTGGAAGCAGCGGGTCATCTTTCTATTGTGCTCGTAAATTTTTCAAAAAATAGATTTCTGTGCTCAGAAGAAGAGAAAAAAAGGAGGGCAGGAATACGAACTTATTTTTTTATTTACACGGGCGAGGCGAAATGTGTGTCGTGACAGGTTCCTCCTGCGTTCCACCAAACAAAGCACGCAAAAAACTGTAAAAAATAAAGCTTCATGAAACGATTATTTCATCAACATCTTCCCCGTTGATAATCAAGTGATAACGGGAGTTTGTGTGAATATTGTGTAATCTGAGCTGTGCTAACAATGCTTTCAAAAAAATGAATAATGGGAAGTGCTCACATGATAGTTTTATAGTTATTCGATAAGAATAAACCTGTGGCCACAATAA
>JAHZNF010003213.1:0-18174 GCA_027744215.1 Troglopedetes dispersus | reverse complement strand
GCAAAAGGTCAAACCACACTCGTCAGTTCAGGTTTTTACTCAACATTTTTTACGCTGCGTCTCACCTGCATTGATGAACAAGTTCAAAGTTCACTATTGTATTCCTTCATGTCTCCCAATTTTTGTCCGTCCAACCTGGCTTCATGGTTAATACATAAAACTATAATAATGTGTCTGTACAAAAATGTTTCTTTCGATACTTTTTATCAATTTTTCCACTACGTCCATTCTTGCACTGGTTTCTTCTTCTTCTGTAATCTTTCTCCGCTCACTTACACTTTTATTGGCATGAAAAAATCTTCCAATATTAGTGTACTCAAAGATCCTCAAGATAATCTTCATCTTTGCACTTCATTCGTCGAATTTTAGGATGGCGTCCTAAAAGTCAAGATAGACGTAAACAATTTTTTTTACAAAAATGGTGCTAATGGTCACTTGATTCAGGAGGAGCAGTGGAGATCTTGTGAATTTTATAAAGGTGTGTTGTCGTCGTCGCCGCTGCTCTGCATATTATAATCTAGGCAAAAGTCTGTATGCAAAAAACTCCTTTTGTGCTCCGCGCAGTTATAATAACGTTTTGTTCTCAGCTAACTAACCTTTGATAGACAAGCGGAATAATAGAGGTTTTATTGAATAAAATAATCGGCAAGATAGCAAAACTCTTCTCAGATGCAAATCACACAGCGAACATGGTATGCATAGTAGTTGCAAGAGAAGAGGTGGAAGAAACTCGGCGTGTTGTGGTGGTGGTGGTGGTGGTGTATCAGTTCAGTTCTCGTGAAGAAATGATGCAACATAAACTTGTCTTTGCCGAGTGTTTTCTGACAAAAGAAAAAAATATAAGATTTACATGCGGCACTGATGAATCAGGATGGTGAAGGTGAAGATGAATTTATTGATTTTCTACAAATCTTCATCTCGCTTTAATAAAGACCATTGCATGAATGGTACGAGTACAAGGTTTACGACACCAATATTTGTAAAGGTGGGATACCTAGCTAGTCATAATAATCAGTTACTTTTAGTGGCGTCGTTTATTGCCAGAGTCAGTCCGTCGGCGTAATTTTTTTGCATTGTTTACGACACGTTTTTATAACATTGCAATTTTTTTTAAAAGCAATCCCTTCCGAAGCAAGCATTTACGAGTAAAACAAAAGAAGAGGGCCATGAATGCTCCCTCACTAATGAACTTGTGTCGTCCGAACGAATTTTTTTAATGACTGCATTTAGTCCAATCTGCAGAGTGAAATTTTTATCGGTTGTCACCACACCGTCGTCGGGACAGGCGCATGGATAATGGAATCCAGAGATAAATAAAAATGAACGAAACCTATTAAATAGCCAAACATTATTATCTCGAAGATCTGTGTTCTGTGCTGCGTAGAGAATGGTTTAATGAAGAATGTGAAGCCATCTTACCACTTAATTTAATCATTTTCGCGATTTATTGCTCCAGCTGTGATTTATTTCATGTCACCATTCCACTGGTTGACAACGAGCAACCATTTTTCTCAATTCTTGTTTACCTTTGTTCACTTGGAACAAGTTGTAGTGCGATGTGCATTTCGCTTGCCAACAATATTTTTCCTTTTTTTGAAGTACACAGATGTATTTCTATGTATGTACATAAATTACACGCTTTTATTGGGAAAAAATGGGTTGCTATCATTTAATTACTTTTTTTCAGCGTTTGCATGACCAGGCGTAATAGTTTTGAGCAGGAGACAAAGAGACACACACAACAACTCACTTCCAAATAAGATCAGGAAAACCACTTGATGATGAGACCACGTGCGTCACACACCACAACGGTAGCACAGTATACAAGACGTTAGGTAACCTTGATTGGTTATTGGTTCATTACAAAAATATATAAATATAAACGAACTTTTGAAGTTCTTTTTTTTGTGTAAAAAAATCTGGGGAATTTGCTTAATTCTTTTTACTTGTTCCTGTCCACCTCAGGAATTCATGTTTTTGATTACAATATTTTCCAACAAGCTTGTTATTATGGATAGTGAAACTCGATTAGCTCGAAAAACACATATAAATTCGAGGAAAATGACCCCGGAGAAAGCTTTCGAATGAATAATGAAACTATCAGAAAATTACAATAATGTGTTTTCACCTTATTTCGGCATTTTATCACGATAAAAACGGATGCTTCACTCAAATTTAGCCGAGATTTACACTTGAGAGGAACAAGTGCATTACATGAGAATATGGTCTGGTCAATGTACAATCAGTGGCATTCGCCATAAATACAGCTCAATGAATGATCTTGTTCATGTCACAGATTCTCCGCTTTTGGTCACATCATTAACGAATTACCTATTGAACAACGAGGCACTTGACGGTGAACAACTTGAAAGCTTTATCCTGCTTCACCATTTTTATTTCAACTTGAAGATATCCACGTATTTTATACAACACTGCAACATGTTCCATGTCACACAGAGGATGTTCCTGTGTCAATTTATGTCAACAACATTTCTCTTTCCTTACCTGTCAGCTGAATGAGCTCGGAATCGGTGTGATATGTCTGTGTGGCCACCACCTATCCTTTTGTACTTTTTATTGATAACATAGTAGACACTAGACAATTTTACGTGTGCTTGCGTAGTATTTTTAATATTGTTCAACAATCAGTTGGGCCACGACACCAAGTGACGGTGGTCACGAGCAGATATGCCGCATCGTGGCATCCCAACGACATGATGGAAAACTCCCGATTACGCTCCGCTAAATTATGGGACTTTGGCCACTTTGAACAACACAACTTTTACCACAACCAGGCATGGCTACTATTGATAAGGAAAGGTTATGTATTGTCCCATTCAACAGAATCTTACGTTGCACCCGGTCAAAGTTGAACAATGTGTCAAGCTATATTTATCCATCAATATAGAACATATCAGACTGTGAAATAATACGCATATTGCATTCTACCAAGAAGCATTTACGTATGTACTGATATCGAGTAGTTTTTAATTTTACGCATGAGTGCTCCTTATCTAAATGGAAGTCCTTTATCTGTCGCTCCTGTGATATTCATATACCTATACACATGTGTGTGGAATTTTTTTATTGTTCAACAACGATAAAAACATTAAATAAACGATTTTACGGTAACATAAGTAATACAAAGTCAATTTGAAAGGAATTTTGAGCGCACTTCTTCCATGATTGCGTGAAACATGGAAACAATAAAAAAAGACCACATTGTTTGATCACAAAATAGCATAGTGGGTTATGCTCAGACCGTTAACAGTTCGACCAATAATAATAATACATTTCTTCTGCTTGTGCCCGTGTGCAGTCGGTTAAGAAAAAGGCTACCGATCAAACCATATCTAAAATTACCACAAAGCCTACATAAATACATAATTACAGGGAGAAATGTTTCATGACTGGACGTTTCCTTTGGGCACACCGAGCCATGAGAATATGATTATTATGATGGTGTGACACGCAGGTACAGATCCAGGAAAAAATAATTTATGAGATGTGCTCACAACTTCAGTTTCTCCAGACCAGCGGAACGGTGTGGAGCAAGCTCACTTTTTTCTACGGAGACCAATGAAAAGTGGACAAGCTCGTTCTTGAATGTACAAAAAGAGCCATGTCTGTAATTTGTGTTGTCTACTTGGAAGTGTCAGTTTCCAAATTAATAGGTCGGAGGAGTCTGTTGGAAAAAATCATGGTTTCATTGTTTGAGGGAAAGATGAAGACATAAAAGATAAAGATGCTCAATAAGCATCTTTGGCTCTCCTTAACTTAATTTCGATGTCTTTGGGTGGGCCTTTCACAATGCAAAATTAATTATTACTCTTCCTCTCGAATTGAGAGCAACAGCGGCAAATTAGCATTGCTGAGAAGTATATTGTATATATTTTTGTGAAAGTTATGGACCTGCCTTTCTTAACTGAATGTTCACCACAAGAGATCCATGGTCCAGTTATGATGATGCCCTGCCTTAAATATATACAACCAAGTGGTCATGTATTAAAGAAGGAGTGCACACTTTTAATTATTAGGGTTACTTTTTTTCTGGCCCTTCCCAAAAGGTATTGTTTCTAAAACGTCGCCAACACCCTTCACATTCTAACATAGAGATTTTCTTTTAAAAAAATCACTATGTCTCAATTTAGGAAGGTACACATTTTCCGGAACATAAGTAGACAATTGTTCCCATCATTATGAATTCCAACAACTGTTAATTGCACGGAACCACCAACCAAGGAACTGCTCACTTGGAGGAACCCACAGAATTTTCATGGCTTTAAAAATAATATCTCCTGGTTCTTACATAATATAAAAACTACATCTAAAGGTTACAATAATTATGAGTCTGGTCCACTGGAAAGTCCTATTTTTGTTCTTAACGTCATTGTAGGTAAATCTGTGCGTAGAAATATGTTGACCAGTGCTTGAAACTAAAATAGATTGGTCTTTTACATGGTAATTTGGTAAAAGAGTAGTAATTGTTGATAATAAACATGTGCCTATGATTATACTGTTTTGGTTTTGGTTGCAGAAGCCAGCAATCATTTAGGGAAAAATATATATAAAAAAGGGAATTATCATTATTGAACCATAGTTCACCTTTCAATTTACTCGTTAATTCCGACAAAGATTATAGGAATGCTGTGTGCAATTGACTATGAAGTTAGTTGTTAAATTTTACCCTCACAAAAGTATCATTTCATTTGTAAGAGTTGCGACCTACATTTGATCCAAATCATGGTTTCATTTTTATCTGCACTCTCACCAAAAATATCCTAGCTGCATGTTTCCCAGTCATCTATCATTTCTTCCAAGAAGAAGTTATAAAAGCTACATCACTGCTCAGGATTTAATATGCAAATGTAATCGTGAGCAAGAAGAACTCCGGTGATTCATGTGCTTCATCTATGCACATGCAACAGCTTTTTTCTCATACCGTCTCTTTTTGTAAGCAAGCCACCCTTTGTCATTATTACCTAAATGCACGCCAGCTTAGAACCTAATTTGTACATTTCAAATGTAAATTTGAATGAAAAAGAATTTATATCTTGTTTATTAGAAAGTAAGGCTTTTTATAAAAATTCTAAAAAAAACATGAAAAAAATATTCAATAGGATTAGGCTGATTTTCAATAGGAATAGGTGCACTAAAGAATATACTTCGGCAGGGATTGAAGTAAGGAAACACTTTTGGGGTAATGTAATCCACTTGCAAATAAGTTGACGCTCTACTCTTATGAATGGAATTTACGGTTGTAACAACCCGGTTGTTCCTAATTAAATAATTGCTGTTGGAAGTACTTTATGTATCTAATTACCTGGAGGTAATACGTAAATGTGTGTATAAATTAAAGCCAGAGGCAGTGGTACACATTAAAGCGTTCAGCATGTCAGCACGGAAATAGTGTTTGAGTTCACTATTACAAAAAATCCTTTTTTTTGCCTGCATAGTAGAAGAGAAGAATTCAGAAGTCGAAGCAGCAGGACATCATCCTCTGCTCGGAGCAAGGAGATCGAGATGATCATGTCTTTTGAGCTGAGTCGGCAACATAGTCACTTCCTTGATACAGATAAGGGCGAACAGAAACGCCTATTCTGTTTTTCTGTTGATTTGAATTATGGGATGTATTACCATGGTTAATACCGGCGCGATTATCACATCACTTCATTCTCCAAACTTGATAATTTTTCTTGAGAGGAGTCAGAGAGAGAAAAAAAAACAATAGTGTTTGTGGTAACTCCTTGTGGCAACACACAGCACAATTTTTACATGACAAAGAGAAAGCTTGAGTGAGATACGCACCTTTTGGTGTAATAATATTATTATTGCTGTGATGATGGATTGTGTTGTTTTCAAGTACAAGATACTCGACTTAAAAAGGCTGTTGTTTTCGTTACCACCCCTTGCATATTCTACAAGGATAATCAGCCTTCTCACACTTCAACAAGAAGCCCAATCTAATTTATTCATCAAGAATCAACCTTGGACTAGGAAGAGGGCAGGCTCAACAAGATCATTCTTTTCAACTTGTGCTGCTTTTGCTCCTCTCTCAAGAGGTTTTTTTTTCTCTCTCTCATCTGTGGGGAAACACGATTGCCATTGTATATATTTTTTTGACTTTTGTGTTTTCCTAAATGTTTCAAGCATTTCATAAAAAAAGATAGAATTCCATTAGGTGTTATTACGAAGGTTAATTTTTTTTTCTTATCAGAAAAAAAATTCACAATGTTATCTGAGCTAAGTTTTTGGTCACTTTAAAAACTTTAACAAATTGGATTGTATGAAGGAAGGTGAGAAGAATAAGAAGCTCCAATAACGAATTTCAGAACGCAGGCTGTATAGATTATACAGTTGCGTATATCAGAAATTTTTTTCCTTACTCAGAGTCTGTTGAGCTCTATGAAATTTATTAGCTGGGACGTGCACCTTAAATATAGTTTGAAGAAACGTTTTCCCTTGACAATCTCCTTTCATAACTCATATCGTCCACCAAGCCTGATGTTTTATGACGGTTTACCGTCTCAGGAATTAAATAAAAAATTTCATGCATGCGTTAAATGAAATTTGATCATATTATTAAGATAATAAAAAAGTACGCGTTGTGTGAGCCCTTCTCAGGCTCTCGAAATAAAAAAAAGACTCCAGTATTTATTGCTATTGTTGAGTCCTCCTCTGATGCTCTAAAAATAAAGTTGTTCCAAACAAAAACATCATCATAATAATAAATATGATTGAATCTGTAGTGACAGCGACGGTGATGTATGGTAATACCTATTTTTAATGCATCGTCACTGAATAATTTGATGATGCTGATAATATGATAAAGGGCAGGATGGGTTGAGCTAACACCTTCCCCTTATTAGCCACAAATGCAATCCGAGCTAGTTATGAAAAGAAGAGATTTATTATTGTGTTCGTGTATTATAATACGATGATTATACTACTAATAATAATAATCATCATCATCACAGAGAAAAGAGCTACAAATATTATTGTGGCTTATTGTGGCTCTTTTTTCCTCTCCCTCTCTCATCTTTTCTCCTCTTCCCGATCCAAACAACTGATTCTGTAAAGCAGCACGTTCAAAACTGGAAAAAAAGAGTTCCCACTTTTTCCAAGCCACAAACTAATAATACTAATAAAGGAGTTCCTTCCGCTAATTTTTTTTCTGCCACAAATGTACTCATAGAAACTGTGAACTAATAAAAATAATATTATAACTATGAAAAATAATGGTAAGGGTGACGGTCAGATGCCGGTTGTGATTCTATTCTGTGGATTGTTGTGTGTGTGAGTGATGACGGCAGGAGGATGAGGATGATGATGGCTCTCCGGCTTCTTCCCATTCAAATCATCGTTGAAAAAATTTTTGGTGCTTGCTCTACTCTCCCTTCACCTCTCTGACCACTTTGTGGCCCTTTGAGAGCCAACAGATGCGTCGTTGCTCATATTCCATTCCAGCTCATCTGCCACTACAGAATACATACATACGCACATCCTTCATCTTGACATTTCGGTACTTGCTTACAAACAAACTTGAAAAAAAAAATCAGTTGAATGATTACGCTATTGTTGCACAAAAATGAACGGGAGAGTGATGAAGCAGAGGTGGATGATGATCATGATGATGATGATGATAAGGACGGAGTGGGAAAAAAAGACCGTGTGTGAGACATTAAAAATCTTCCTCACCCCTGCCGCTCTGGATGCTCGATATAAGATTACATTTTTTTTCTCTGTTATGTAGGTGTTGAACAGTTGCTCATTGCTCATCCAATGCACTCTTCTATTACAACAACCGCTTTTTTTGTGCAAGCATCAGTCACCCAACCCAAGAAAAGGAACGTATCTACAACAGAGAAGCATTGACTGAACATTTTAGTAATGTGGTTTTTTTCCTGAGGTGAACAACAGTTCTCTCAATTGCATTTTTGTCATTATATGGTAATAATGGCGAGCGTGTGGTATTAATGATGACATAAATAGTTGTCATTTTCTGAGTCATTCATGACGACCGCATGCATATACCTGCATGCTTGCTTCCATTTATGGAAACGTCAGTTTCATATTGTACTCGAGTGAACCAAAACTTACAACCAACAAAAAAAACACACACACACACACAATCCCATATTTACAGTTGTGCTTGTGCGCACACCAAAAATCAAATAATATGTGTGTTTTTGGGGTGAACAAAAATATTCCACCCGAATCCAACTGAAAAAAAACGAAATATCACAAGTCAAACAGAATAAATAGCTACTCATTCGACTGGAAAATTGTTCCTTTCATCGCAGTCGAGTGGAAACAACCGTGTAAACTTTTGATTTCATCATTCTTGTTCCAGCACTCACCACCGTTTAGGATGATCAGCTTAGAGTTAGCAAGTCAAAAAGAAAATAACACACATTATGTGCTGCTATGTCAAGTCAGCAAGGTTTTGTGGGAAATAATCAAATGAAACGTAATACGTCACGGCTCAATAAATGTTGTTATGATCATATTTAAGCACCTGGATGAGCCAGTTTTTTTAAGGAAAAAAAAGAACTTATTTGTTTCCCTCCTAAATCATCTTCCTTTGGTGCCACAGGCCACAGGAGGATATTTGGTGAGGTTGCGAGAGGCCATAAGTAAAACTAATGCGCGGTGAACTCCTCCTACTCCAAGGCTTAGTCTGCTGTTGTTTGTGTGTGCTTCATCACGCTTCCAGACGTTGAATGTAGCCAGCGAGAGAGTGGAGACGTACGTCCCTCTTCAAATATTTTGTGATGTCTCAATTTTTTTTGAATACGTGAATTGCTAAATCATCAATCAAATTATGGTTAAAATAATTGCAAGATTTATTTACATTTTATGCAGTCACACAACGTAATTATTCATTCTTCCTTTTCGAGTGAATCAGACTGTCTCGTGTGTAGTATGGACACATGCATTTTTAAGACTATTATATTGAAGCAAGCGTGTGCATTTTTTAAGAAGATTTTCCGAATTTAATACGTTCTGCTGAATGATGATGATGATGGCGATCATTCTACTGACCTAATACGTTCTAAGCTTTTCATTATTATTATTAGTACTATGGTCCATTATTACGATGAATTTATCTAGCAGGAGTTGGTGCAGTCAGACAGTTTATCGTTTTCCTCAAGAGTGCATAAAATGCTATTCATTATTACTTGGTTAGAATAAATATTGTAATTAGCTCGTGTGTTTTTCGTTCACTCAAGCTTATTATTTTCTTGGAGACAGACAAGGTGGTGAAAGATGAGCATTATTAAAGTTGTCCAAAATAAGATTGTTTGTTGGTGAGAAAGCCTTAATGAAGGCTGATTCCATGTGATCGCCGTCTATATTTTTTTTTCCTCTAAGTAGTAGTACCAGGAGAAACTCTGCATACAAATTCCTAGTAATTACAGGTGACAAAATAAGTTTTAAGCTGAAACACTTCCACTTTTTTACCTTACCAAAAAATAATCTTATTATGTCAGTTATTGTTAGACATTATGAGTCGTTCAAGCCGTAATAGGAGGGTGCCAGTCAGACAGGACGCACACACTCATCCATCTTTAATTTATGTTTTGCAGAGGAGAAGAGACCTTACTATAAACTTACTTCAGTCACTACGACCACTAAGCTGAATAATAAGCAAAGAACGTGTGTGACTCATATTTGGGATCTCTGTCTAGCACAAAAAAAGAGTTCGAAATAATCACAGGTGTGATAAGCGACCCATTGCCAATTTCACGCTCATTTTCCCTTGTATGGAAGATTCCTAATTCCATTTACGCGTATTTTTAATATATAGATTATATGACCACTTCTTGGATTCATCATGATGAAGGTGGTGGTGGTGGTGGAGGTACGGCTACCCAAGAGAAAGGGAAATAAAAAAATAAGACTTATATCCATTGTTGCCATTCTGACTGACCATCACCAATAATACTTTACGATGTTTGTATTGTTGACCACTCCGCACGGGCAGACGGGACACATCCTGATCATGCTATACTTACTTGCAATTATGATCATCATCATTATCGGATAATGTATACATAGACGAGAGAGAGAGAAAATTTACATTTTTATTGCTGTAAATACATATAGTTTTTTGCTGTGTCTTGCATATTTTTGGATTGGTAGACAGACATACACCAGCCAGCCGCAACGCACGGCACGAGACAAAATCAGCAAGAGAAAAAAATTGAGAAAAAAGTATCTTGTGCACATAAAAGATGATGATAATTTTCTCATCATTTTCTTCTTCTCCTCATTCAGTGCGAACATGAGGTTGAGCACACTCACTCATAACAAGCCACACACAATTCCAATTGTTTTTTTATCATTATTTTCATCGGCAGCAGCAGTAGCATGATTATTGGTCAAGTATTGGAGGCCCAGGCAGGTGAGCTTTTGCTGTGATTCAATGAAGAAATAATAATGGCACCAAGAAGACAACTTGTGACCGCCCAGTAATCGTGAGCAAAGTATGAAAATTCCGTAGTTAATGACGTGATGAAGGAGAGTGATCGTGGTGATTTGGTGGTTCGGGTACGACGACAATCCCAGAACAACTGTATACCAACCATCAAGTGTCGTGTTTCACAAAACTTGCTCCGACCGACGACGACAAGAGTGCCATAGGGATTTTAATTTATTTTAATTACTTCTATTATAATTCTTCCTGCTACAAATCCTTCTGTCTCTCCACCACCACTGCCTCTGAATCAAGAACACGTTATTGCATTTTTTTAATCAAGAAGAAAGATAGAAGGGTTTCTATAATCAGTTTGCAATGAGAGGGTTTTTATCTGGCCCCTCGAGCTATTTTACTTTTCCTGAGTAGCAATAACATTTCTTCGCCGACTCCTCAAAAACACACACGTGCTTATCCACAAGAAAACTACGAAAATGGTCTAGTCATATATGCAAGTGGATTGATGAAGCTGAGGACACCTAGCAAAAATTGGAGTTGGAAAGTGAATCCGGAATGACACATGTGAACAGAGGTTTTCGGGAAAAAACAATGTTGTGGATTTAAATGTCAATAATCTGTGTTTGCATTTTTTTAAAAAAGAAAGATGCTTTTGACTTGTGACTCTCGTTGTTATTTGGTGTTTGGAAAGGAGACATTCCTTTTGTAGTGAGATGTGAATTGGCTCACTAATATTTTTGACTTGGAGGTGATTTAAACTTTCAAAAAAAGACGGATTCATGGGGGAATGGATTCAGTTGTCTGGAAGTGAGTACACACACAACAGTGCACACGTTTACAAAAATTTGTTTACAACTCTGTATTTTTTTTATGGTGGTGGAGTTTGGGACACATGAGTGTTTCAAGGAATTGCATGATCCTCTTCTGAGTCTCGTGTTGAGATCATGTTGACGATGATGATTGACTTACGATCCAGTTTTCTCTCTCTCTCTCTCTCTCTCTCGCGTACACACAGGTTAACTTGTAGTGTGCATTTTTACGCAAGGCCTGGCAAGACGATAGTAAAGTGGCTTGGCACTTTACTCACTTTACTTGTAAATACTCACACATACTCCCTCACTCTCTTTTACTGTCTCTCGCTCAACTCACTAAATTTTACGCATGTTGTCACTCTGATTTGGGTAAAAGCAGAAATTTGTAGTTTTCCTAGTATAAAAACCGGTTTGAGAGATGCGCATTTTTGTCAAAAAAGATGTTCAGTTAAATATACCTCTGACTTCAGATTATGACTGCTGAGAACACCAAAACAACATTTCCTCCTTCAACGAAATTCAAATGCTTCAATTTCGTATTTTTGTTCAGAAATGAATTAAAACTGAACCAAAAATAAATGTGGGATGTCAGGTGAATTCCGCCGACTTGTACTACTTCCTTTTACCTGATTTATTAACCCTTTCTCATCATCTGAATTCCTTTGCCAACACGAACTTTGTAATCTTCCAGACTCTCACATTTTCCATCTTAACGGCTACACTTTGCATATGAAAGTTTACCATGTTTTTAAAACTTTTCAACAAAAAAATAGAGAAATGTTCACTTCAACACAGACTTTCTTCTTTAATTTTACTCGACGGAACGCTTTCTTTTTTCTTTGACGAAAAAACGTGGCTGAAACTGGTAACGTGACAGAGCTAACCAAAAATCTAGTAGTAGCCATTAAGAACATTTTTTTGTCACGAAAAAAAATTTTGTGATAAAATTCCATTCGCTTGACACATCCCAGACGTTTTGCTCTGACTTGCTCACCTGGCTGGTAATTAGTAAGCATATCAGTCAAATTCAATTATCGCTTGTCAACCCCAACGTAAAGTTTGCGTCTACCTCAACCTGACTTGGATAAACAAAAAAAAAACTATCTCTTTTGTGGAGTCTAATCAGACGTGACTTGTTAAAACAATATTATGCTAAATTAAAAATTTTCATTGTTTGTGTTTCAGGTTTCTATTGGTCTGTTTGCAATTGATAATCGTCCTCGTCATGGTACGTGAAAATAAAACTTTTTTTATATTAAATTGTTTATAAACATTACCTCACTTTTTGTTCTCTTCGCGACTTGACACAATATTATGGATACAATAATGATTACATGTGTAGTTTGTTCTTTATAAGAAAAATATAATATGTGTGTGATTTTTTAAGCATATCTGCTGTATGACCGTAATGTCTACTAAATACATGGAAAAATTTCATTTTCGTTAGTATCACTATTCTTTCTCCCAAATGAGAAACTGGCGGTAACCAGTTAGTTATATCGGTCGTCATCCCACAGCATTTTTGTAACCTATGTACGTGGTCATGTAATCATGTAACATTTACTGAATCTTACGTTCTGGTGCTATTAGCTACGCAAATTCATTTTCTTATTGTTTTTAAAGTGGGCAAGATTTTTCCTAAAATCTTGAAAAAATGACATCAAAGTTATGTGGCAAAAAAAAGACGATGTAATGTTGATTATTTATTTGCATCGTGTTCAGTTGCATGCCCCAATCATTCTATTGGCTGAGATAAAAGTTGACAAGGAAATCGCAGCAGGGAAACAATTTAACAAGCGTATTATGACTTCGAACGTTTTTTTTGCAACACGAATATGACGACTGGGACAAAAAGATGAAGTGTAATTGATAGGGAAGCCAACCCCGAAAGATGATATGCGTAAAATACATTAAGGCGCAGCAGCATCCATATTTTTTGTAAAGCGGAGATATATATTTTTTTCCAGCGTGTGGAAAATATTAATTTTCATTTTAGAAAGACCAGCAACTTTTGTAGGAAACTGTGAGGATGTTGACGAGCCAGGGTTTAGCTCGAAAACATGGGAGATAATAATTGACTAATAAAAAGCCTTAATTAGGAAATTGTTCCATTGTTTCTGAGTCGTCTCAAAAGTTTTCACCCGCTGGCAGAAGAAACTTTTGTGGGGAAGATGTGATAATAATTGACTCGGATGTTAGCCAATTACCCTGATGAACATGAAATAGCTGTTAAAGATAGGCAGTTTTTTTGTCTCTCGCAGGGAGTGAGAAGAAGGGGTCGTAAAATTGCAACTAGAAATTCATTTTGACAAGACGACAAGAAAGCAAAAAATGTATAAACGCACACCATGCAACCGCTTCTTTTTTTTCATTACATATAAAAATAAAAACGATTCCATTAGCATAACCCTGATTTCTTATTTATTGCCAATTTTATGACAATTTAAGTAAATGAATGAACGTTGTTTGAGACAAGTTTATAACTTTTTACACGAGAGAAGAAGCCCAACGAACAACAACGTCCCTTTTTTTGATTCTGTGTTTTGCATTTAGTCAAGGTAGGAAAAAAATTCAACTTTTCTATTATCACCGTTGGCCCCAATAAGAATCACCGCACCACCACAATAATATCTTCATGTCATGTTGCACATTACTCCTTGTTCTCTGCGCGACAGTGGAAGCAGCACAAAAGAGGGGGACAGTTAGGTAGGTACTTAAAGTTTTCGTATGGGCAATATAACGATAATATGATCATGATGACATACCATCATCATTGCATTTTAAAAAAATAATAACAATAAAAGTAATAATCATAATAATAATTGCACGACGACTGAGTGGCAGGTTTGAGTGGCTAAGTAAAGGAGACCCTGCATTTCAAGCTGCTCACAAAAAAAGTCGTAATAAAAATTGTATGTCACTTTTCTATCAGTGATTAGCTACGCTTATATTCCTTATGATGGGATGGAGCTGCAAAAAATATCACTAACTTTAACTGAATGAAAGCAAGTATTCCTTATGTTATGTAAATTAAATCGAGACAATGCTCGTGTGTACTTACATGAAGTAAATTTGTGTATTTTGAAGCTGTTAGACTCATTTGACGGACAAGTGGATGTGTATATTTTTTTACAGAAAAAAACGACGTCTACTTTTCATCCAGTTACTTCATTATCATAATGTCCTATGGCATGCTAAATACCGGTTTATACAGACCGACATTTTTTATGCTGATTTTTTACTGTCATAACTCTTATTGCGGCGTTACTTTGTTAGCATTTCGTTCATCTCACTCTGTCCTATCCCTTTTTAATATGTTTCTTGAGGACGTACTTACTTACTTTTTTTTAAAAAAGATGCTGTTCAAGGAGTCCATAATATATAAATACATTATGTGTGCTCTCAGTTCAGAGTAGTTTACATGCTTTGCACATTACAGAATTTTTATTTATGTTTTGCCGAAAAAAAATATATAAACGTCGTCCACTCAGATGATAAACTCAGGTAGCGTTATTACTCGATTATTTGTTGAAGTCAAAGGTACATAAATGAAACCGTGAGCACTTATCAGTGCGCGCCCGAGACAAGGAAAACTATTTTTTATCGTCTCCTTCTCGGTCCACTTTGAAGCTGAGAGAGAGATACGCTTTGCTATACACGTCCAACCAAATTTTATGCAATATATTTATTGCCATTTTCGTACTTCGACCAGGTCTCCTCCGCATGTGGCAGGAGAAAATTAAAAGCATTTTGCAATTTTTTTAGTGAGTGTGTGCTGTGTGCATTTTTATGAATCAAAATGATATGTTGATGACTAGTGTTTAACCAAGAAATCATGATGTGTAACCAACCACATGCGAAATGGATTGGTTGAAAAAAAAATGCAGGACTTTTTGCTTAAGTGGTAATACCAAATATTACCGGCTTTTCACAAAATTGAAAATTATTGCGTAACACCATTTTACACACTACCCCCGGCCAAACCTACAAATCATTCAAAGTAGGTAGTGAATTATGGACAGCTGAAGGTCTTATGCTATGAAATGCTATGAATGCATCTTTCAAATTCTACAAATGTTACCATTTCTCATCGCAACTGAATTCCACAGAAAAGAGATATCAACCACGAAGGTGGTGACTATTTTTCCCATTCAACATGCCCAACGAACATTTTTTTTGTTTATGAATTTTTAGGAATCCTCTTTGTTGTCTGTCTACGCGTGTTCTTAGCAGAATCTTTGAAATCGAACAATTTTTATTTGGTCAACAAAGTTGAGGTTATGCCAAAAATATTTTTAACTTACCCAAACTATTTAAAAATTTCTGCGACCCATTAAAAATATATAAGGAAGTTTTAATGTTATTATGTACTTTTAGCTTGCGAGGTTTATTTCTTCGTTTTCCACCAAGAGAAAGAATTATGAGAAAGGGAACATGAATCCTAATAAGTTAGACTTGGTTTCCCTTTTGCTGTAGAAGTCTCATTCATGGAATTTCTAGACAATCTTCTCTCCATAACAATGCACTCACCGCTTTTTTTACCTGGAAGCTGTGGGTTGAAAGCAAATTATTTTTTGTCAGGAAACTGGTCTATTCTAGTGGTTGTCCACTAAACTCGGGTTGCTTTGGAACAAGGGGTAAGAATGTAAGTGACAAGAAAGGCCAGCACCACACACCGCATCATCTTCATTTTCGATATTCTGGTTTGGTAGTCGCAAGCAAGCCTTGAATTGTTTGGGAGTGAATAGTAAAAATGGTGAAATAGTGCGGAATTTGAGGCTTATTTGAAAAAAAGATATTTGATACACAAATTAACAATGCTTTATTTTTCTTCTTGTATTTCTATATTTACGTGGGACTGTCGCCTTGAATGGTTGACGAAAAAGCAGTCGATGATAGTGGAAGGGATGCTTAACGTAGACGCGCCGATTGAATCGTCAAATCCCTTGCAGCAGAGTATCCCCCGTCCTAACGAAAGGGCCTATCGCCTCTACCATAGTTGCTCGAAGAGAGAAGTTGTCATTCAAGACCGAGTCTTTACTACCATTAATAGAACAGATGAGAACGGTAAGTACAATCAACTTATTCAACTGTATCACTTACCACCACATCCTTGCTAATATTACAATATGTATATATCAATGTCATGTGTAAATATGTTTGTACTATGTAGACTAAATTTATTTTTCAAAAAAATTATGTGTGTATTTCATGCCAACATTTTCCCGTCTTGTTTCTCAAACACGTTGTTGAGACTGGCCCTTTTCCAACATCTCTACAAAAGATCTTTTTTATTTGAAAAAAATATGAGCATGAACAACACCTTTTTTATGAGTTCTCAGGCATATATTAGTCAACGTCTCATTTTTTTCATGCTATTCTGCTCTTCCTGATGATGTCGCCACATTGCAGGGCGCCGTTTTTTCTACGACACTTTTTTTTCACCGGCCTGTCTGCTCTTCGAAGAAAAAATAATCATGTCATATTGAATCAAAATGCGTTCATCTTCATCATCACTCCTCTCTGCTGTGGTCAACTTTTGTGAGCTGTACAACATCCTTTAAGAATTTTTTTGGACTTTGAGAACATGATCGGGAAGCTACGGAAAGCAGAATAATTTTCTCAAATTTATCCTTTCTGCTTGCGATATTTTCTTTCACCTTCAGCATCTTCCTCAAAATCCCTTTGTCTTCTCCACAAATACTCATTTTAACAATGAACAACGGCTGAACTAATTGAAAGGCAAATAAAAAAATGTTGAAATGTGTTAGAAAACAGTGCAATTCTCACTCAGTGGGTTTCCCGGGGCCAGCTGGTGGCTGCTCGTGACGTCATTCCATTCAAGTCATCTCCAAGTGAAAAATAATCTTTCCAACGGTGACTTTGCAGTCCAACTTTTCCTTATTTCAGAATACACATACCTAAAATGCAGTCTAAATTGCTGAAGGAGTAAATCAATATATGTAATTTATTTTTTATGGGCTGTGTGCTGCATAACAAAGCAGGAGATGAAAATAAGTAGATCTAAAGTTGGTAAGAGCTTAGTCTGTGAAGATATTTTCTCGAGAGTGCCTCCTGCCTCATCGGATTTTGTGGGTGGGTGGTAAAAAAAAGACAATCCAAGTAGCCCGTCAGTTAGGTGTACTTTTTGACATTGCTTTTGTTGTTGTCCCAACCCAAGCAAACAAATTATTGTTGGCAAGAAGAGGCAGATCGGTACATGCACATCTCAAATAGCATTGTTGGTGGGTGAACAAAGTACAGCAGAGGGGCCGTGTGCTATCAGGAACGATCCACACGCACAAGACAGCTTGACAGTTGATGCGTCGTCCTTTGTCAAAACTACTCATTATGTTCTTTAATAATGGAGACATTCATCTGTCGGGGACGTTAACACATTACATTTCCCTGGTATCATCTGTCTGTCACAGTCGTGTTTATCCATTATCCACTTTGGCGCTTTCAGATGTCCAAACTTCGGAAACCATTTGTTCTCTGCTGAGCAACATTGAAAAGTTTTTTTTTTACTCTTTCGTGGTTTTTTTAAAGATTCATTGTTAGAAACCGTTCCAAAGAGGATTTGGACAGATTAGCTCATACCATGCCTCCATGAAAGGAGCTTATTATTTGATATAAATATTTGCCACTGCAGACTTCATATTCCGTGTACTTATGCGCTATTTCCTAGATAAAAATCTGAATATATTTTTTTGACATGTCCCTTGAAGTATGATTTTGTTTCCAGGATTGAGACTCACACCGTTTTAATATTGACTCACGTGGTTAGGGTAAAATGCAGAGCCAGATTTTATGTGCAAAAATAAATCCGTCATTGGAATGCACACGCAGTACGCATAGATTACGATAGTAGTAAAAGAGTAGAGAAGCTATATATTATTACATCATTAGACACTAAATAATTAA
>JAHZNF010003212.1:0-16716 GCA_027744215.1 Troglopedetes dispersus | reverse complement strand
GGTTGGGCGGCCCAGCTGGAAACGACTGGATTACCCCAGGCGTTCCAATCGGAGACTACCCATTGAGCAGAGGCAGCACAGACGACGGCGACGAGGACAAAAAGGGCAAGCTGTTGACAAACAATGAAAGTTTTGAAGAAGAAGTTCATATGCACCAAATTTAAATGTTTCCAAATTTACGCTTTTGAGACTTACGAGCTTGGCCATGTTGAAAGTTTTACTGGAAGGGTAGGTTGGAAACCTAAAAGTTTGCTTGGAGTTGAGGTTTGCTTGTTTAGATTGCAACTGAACAAGATTTGATGAATTCTACGAAACTTTATCCAGTATTTATACTTCCCCGAAAACCAGAAAGGGTGGAATCCTCTTCCATTTCAAAATCATGCAAAAAAAAACTTGACAGAAATGGTTAGGTTGTCTACCTAATCAGTATTATCCTTTCGTCAGGAGAATGTGTGAAAAAACTTGTTGTGTGAGTACTGGTTTTATTTTAATCAGCACTAGGTCGGTCGGTCACTTCTCGCCAAAATTTAAAAATATTATGGTGAAGATGCAACGAACAAAAAAATCCTCTCTAAGATGACGAAAAGTCGTTCGATGCGTACATACATTTTGTACATAGCTACATTCACGTAGGAATCAATCAATTATTAGATCATCATATGCGTTTCCCTCATAAATACCTGTCACAAAGCAATTTTCTTCATTAGGTATGCATCATATAACAATGCACAGTACAATTAATGCAAGATTAAAATTTAGCATGTAACCTACCTTATTTGTAGACCTCACTGAGCTTGTTATAAGTATCTCGCATATCTGTGTCTGGTCCAGATTTCAGACAGACAATTACATGGTTTGAGGAAAACAAGTCGTTGCTACCTGTCCCAACTAACCCAACCCTTTGCTTCAAGGAAAACTATTAATCAAGCATCTTCGCGTGTACTACGCAATTTCAACACGTGGATTTTTTATTACTTCCATTTATGTATAGGTATTTTGCTCCGCGGATAAGGAACAACAAAGGATTGGAAAGATAATAGGTGGTTTGGTATTTTACCAAACAAACTCCCTTTGAGGCTTAAAAATTTGTCTCACAAATCTGATGTCCTCCTGGCTGGAATAGGTGGACACAGGATCACAATTAAAATAATAATGATAATTATTGGTTTATTTCTTTTGCGTATTTAATAACTTGGTTTAGGTGTGCTTACTAGTAGCAGAAGATTGATGCTGCTACTATAATAAAATGTAATACACAGTGAATTTGCAAAACAATTCGTCATATTGGCAGGTGTGCGGTTGGCCATCCACAAAATGATCATAATGGTAAGACGACACATATTAACCAATTTCAGTAATAAATATACATGTACGTATTACAGGGTTTTACTAGGTTAAATAATCTTTGTGAAATTACGGCAAATGCAAATTAAGCGAAATTCACACTATTTTTTTAATCAGCAGCGTTGATTCAAAGTAAATATTCTATACTGTGGTATTATTGTGAGTTTGGCTTAAAATAACTACTATAGATAAATATATAAATATATTATGTCTGAAAACGGTGCAGTTGTTAAGATTAGGAATCTGAGAGGAATATGAATAAGAGTATTTACGTGTTTATTTCTGAAAATGGGGGTTTTGTGTAGGCTCAAAATTAAAAGAAAAATTCACATCTCCAAATTTGCTGAGATTATATCATTTTATTTGTACATTGCATTTTCCTGGAGGTAATAAAAGTAATACATTTTAATTAATTGGCAAATAAATTTCAATCAATAGTAAGTACCTATGCATCATCTCATGAAAGTACACGTAATATTAAGTAAGCTAACATGCTGAAGCAACTTTTTTGCTTTCTTTTTCAGTAAAACGACCAAACAATGCATTTCACGAGAACTTTAAAGCAAATTAAAAAATGAGAGTAAAAACAAGTAAACTTAAATTAAAATAATTTACAAAAACCTCTTCAAAAGTTATGACTTTTGCCATTCAACCATGACCATTGTGTCTTGTACTTGGGAAGAAATTTGGGAATTTGGTAACCAATAATTGTTAAATCCATTACGTACCACACGAGGTTCAGTTTATATTACAGCATCGATCCTTTAGTCCTTACTGCCCCCTACTGAGCTGTTTAAAATTTCACGTAGGTATTTACAAATTTTTCTTTGGTTTCCTAGCTATACTTTCAGACTTTGTTTATGTAGTTGTGAGTGCTAATTATTTTGTATGCGCAGTGATATTACGCAGCTTGTTGGAACAAATCCTGGTAGTATAAACATCGGCTATAAATAATCAATATACAAATACAAATAAGATAAATATCTGATTTACACAACTTTATAAATGGAGTATACTCAATAAACCGAATACGGATGAATTTCCAAAAATTAATCATAAGTAAAAACTATGTTGCTTTGCAGTATTCTTTAAAAGTATTTGGATTCTACTTTTACTTAGTAAACAATATTAGTATTAGAATATTAATGGCACCTTACGAATTACTTATATCCCGCAACGAGGTCACTGTAAACTTATAACCTACGCTCTTCGCCATCATTTCCAGTTTTACATGTTCCTTTTGGAGAGTGACAAGACAGGACACTTGTGGGTATAACCGTTACTGCTACATAACAGTATTAAATTGGTACACGGTAAGTGACAGCAGTGGGGTTTTCTAGTTTTATATCACAAAATTATCCTTTTCATTATGTAATGAATTCAAATCAAAACATTGTACATTAAAACTTACATGCTAGTTTGTTCATATACTCTCCTGCTTGTGCTTGTCGAATATGAGAACCACCCTTTCGGCCTTGCATTCTGCCTACTAATGACGCGTGCTGTCAACCTATCACAAGATTCGCGACAGTTGATAAGCGATATAATGCAAGGTGACGCGTGACCGCATTTCCTTCAATTTATAACCATTTCACAAATATTTACAAGTTGAGAAAACAAAAACAAAGTTGATTCTTGGTATAAAAGTAAAGCTTTTAGGACTGGGAGAAGCAGCGCATCAAGAGTGCAATAAGGTGTAATTTATTAAAATGAGTTTCATCAGGATTCAAGTAATTCAAGACCAAGGCTACACAAGACTTGAATAATATGGAACTATCGATACTAATATTTGCCACTATTCCCATCAATATTCAGCCTCGAGTAGTAATGCGAAGCATAAATAGCATGCTGACTTGGAGGAGGCGATGGAATTGGGAACCCACACTGGCTATCTGTATCATCTGTCCCATCTCCGACTCCCCTGCCGCTTTTCGTAACCATTTCATCGTTACTTCCATTTCCATAGCTTGCCTCATTCCTGTCGTTTCTGTAGCCTTTATTAATATATGCCCGGAAGTTTTGAAGTGCCCCATTTTTAACTGCTGCTCCAGATGCTGGTCCAGATGGTGCAGTTGTTTTATTCTTTTTGCTACTTTGTTTGACATATCGCCCAACCTTCGTCCCCGTAGATGTCGCATCACTTGTCACCAGAGTGGGATAGCTGTCTGCCTGCTGTTGAGAATGTTCGGGGTGTTCCGTGGGGAGATATTTCGAAACGAAAAAGTTGGGTCTGACACCTCCGCTTACTTGCTGATGGGGAACTGCTTTCCGACTGAACTCATCAATGTAAAAAAGAGGCGACTTATTTCTGCTTCCACTTCCACTGGTTCCTGATGCTGACGAGGAAGAATAATGGTAAGCACTCAAGGGATTATGATTATATTTGCGCTCGTCTCGAAATGTCACGCATCTTGCGATTTTAGAAGCACATTTATCCACAACACTAGATCGAATGGAGAACATCAAAGGAATTATTAGGCTTGGGGCTAGGGCAATCATGTAAAGGTATTCCAAGACGAAGCCATTCGCCATGTAAGAGAATGAACAAGAGAGGCAAGCAGTGAGCAGGTAAAGGTGGAACGGGGCCCAACAAATGCTATTCACTGCGAGAATCATGGCAAACGTGAGGCGATGATGGGCTTGCAATTTTCTGTGCCATCTATAAAGAATCTTGGGATCTTGCACGGCCGGCTTGAGTACGGCGAGAAAGAAGATGTAGAGTGCTGGGACCAACGCTAGGTTGCAAAAGAAGAAGCCGCTCACGAATCTCAGGTAGTCGTCATTAAACTGATGAAGAAAGATGCAAAAACTAAAGTTTGTCTTCCATCCTGCCAGAGGTAGAGCACCAAGAATTGATGAGGGTAGCCAGATAGCCAGGAGCCACAGAGGAACAGTGCCTATAACACAAAATTTTTACGAATTAAACTTTGTGTACATTTTGAGGAGAATTTAATTCTTCATTATTTCATATTTGCAAACCTCGGGCAATACTTGAATATTTTGAAAAGGTTAAACAGGATGCCAGTGTTCTATCGACGGCCAAAGAAACCAAGTGTAACGAAATGGCAACACTCAACGCGATCAGCGCACTGTTCACTGTAAGACACTCTCTCCCTTGATCTTGAAATATCCTGAACTCCCCCAAAATAAAAAAAGAGAGAGAAACTTGCGAGTACAAAGTAAGAAGTCCGAGGAGCAAGTAAGCCACAAATAAACTGTGAAGGAGTCCTTGTGTAGACTGAGGAGAAAAAACAAATTAAAGATATTTGAATGACACTCTGACAATGAGAATTTGAAGTATACTGCACATATATTTCCTAACATTACTTGTGACCGTAATATTAATGAGTACGAAGTTACTATTGATGACGTCATCGCTCTATCGGGAATTAACCTTTTCAGCAACGTATATAGCAAAATGACAACCCTAATGTCACGTGCTGCATTACCTGAGCCAATTTGGGACTATCTTGAAAGTAAATGGTTTCCACATTCTGAAGCCACATGTGCCACAAATGAAAAAAATTAAGACAGAACGTATAATGTGGCTCTAAAGTCTAAAGTCATTTTTTCGTTTTTTTAATGTAATAAGCTTGATCTTGTTTGTTGGGTTTAGTTGTTTTTTTTTAAATATTTACTACAACGGTTACCTGTATGTATATACGTTCAATCCATTAATCGTTATCTAAAATTTACCGGTTCCAAAGTGTACGAATAGATAACCTTGATGATTTCATGTCATTATCATTATTGTTAAATATTTTTTATTACCCATGTTTGTTTAGAAGTAAAGTTTTTATGCAGGATTTTGATTATCATTATTGTTAATTTTTGAAAGATAATAAGATATAAATAAATGCAATATCAATATGTAAAATACCTGAGGTAATATGTAAAATCCCTTTCTCGCGCCAATGGAGGACACACAGCGATTACTCCTAATCATTGTGATAATGGCTAAAAGGTTAAGAAAAATGATCAAGGAAGCTATCAAGATCTTTGGCAGAGCAGTAGATAAAAATGTCTCTGCGTCAACGACGGGTCGGTCACGTTCACGAAAATACATGTTGTGATTATTATTGTTATTATTTTTGCTACTAGTAATTATCGGGCTGCCACCATTCGGATTAGAAATTGTGATAATTCCACTGTTATAATATATTTTAGGTCCACCACTTGCAGCTACTATCAAGTCGTTCGCACTGTTAGTTCTGTCATTGTCACCACTATTATCTGCACCGTTCAGCATGTACGCTGTGGTTGAGTTAAGAAACGTTGAGAAAGCGGAAGAGTTGCGTCTTATGATTTGAGCGGTTCTCGAGGGTCCCACGGGTGTGATGGATGTGACTGGAGAGAAGGATTTCCTTGACCCTTGATCGGCAGATTTCACAGTGAGGACGCAAAATCGAAAATTTTTCGAGTACAGATTGCATCCTGCCGTAAGCGAGACCGTTTCCCAATAGTCGAGAATCAGTGACATGCACATTCTGACAACGATGATGGTGAGAACCAACTAGGGATGAAAATGTTGGGAAAAGGGAGAGTCGCAGAGTTCGTGTTGCGAGAGAAGCAAGAAGGGAATGGTTTCGTCTCGTTTTTCCCTGCTTGGTTGCTGGTGCTAGACGAGATAAGGGATCACTTTTTTGTTCCCTATCACATCGAGAATAGCTCCAGCGACGATGTTTGCTCGAGTTCCGTGAGCATTTCAGGAAGTCCACACTGCACACACTTGCTAGCTAAGGCTTTATACGCGTTTGAGTTTTATGGTTTAGCTTGTTTTTGTAAGCCTTTGCTGGTGTGCAGGCAGACTTGTATTGAATCTGTATCTGTTCGCCTCGGTTTTATCAAACGAGAACACAGACAACAATTTTCACTATCTAAATTGTACATAATTTTTTTTCCAGATTTTGCTTGAAAAAGTAAATTATCTTCAGTTCACTGAAGCGTTGCTGTTCCTTGTGTGTCTTCTCTGCCGTCACACTGTGTTCTTAATGACAATGATGAGGAAGATGAGAAACCACAGAATTTCCATTTTGGCTTGTGTCTCGAGTTTATCAAAAATATGTCATTTGTCACCTGCTCTCTGCTCCCTAACTTCAATTTCGAGACGAACGACAGACTCAAGTTTTTAACACAATAGCACGAGCGAGCACAACACAAAACAGAAGCCAGGTTGTCTCAATTGGTCTGTTTTTCTCAACTATGATGCGAAAACCACAAAAAAATGTGACACAGCCATGTAGCCTGTTGTTACGCTGCTCAATGGGCTCTGATGATCACTCTCGCGTTTACTCACTCACCTTTTTAGTCACAGAACGAAAAAATAATAAGTGCTTAACATCCGCAAACAGAGAGTTGCGTATGTCTACGGAACATGTTCTGCTCAGAGGTATCAAGACAGAAGGCGTGCACACAGGATGTAATGTATCTGTGAACAAAGATAAATAGACAGGTAACGGGCGGCCAGGAGTAGAATATCACCAGATACCACACCAGTCGAGCAACACCAGGAAAAAAGTTGCTTCTATATATGTTCCTAGTTTGCTGCAGAAACTGCTGCAGCAGATGAAAAAAATGAAAGCACAACTTTCAGATGTTCCGAAATTAGTGTTTGTTCTCCTATTTCCTTCTTCTCTTTATGTAATGGAACCACACTTTTATGCTTTTTTAAACAAGTCGAAGAAAGGGTACAACCACATTTGAGAAAAAAAACAACAAAAAATTATGAGAGTAATGTTACACAAGTCACTATAATGTGCCACGCGAGGAAGGAAGGGTAAACCGCAATGATTCTGTGTAGGCAGACGTTCAAGAAATGAGAAAAGTCTGCGGACTTTTCATTCATTCACCAAAACAAGAACCAGCAAGGCACACAGTCAAACAGTGGGAAGGAGTCCGCGAATTAGTGAGGTACGTACGGTCCATGAATCTGTGAATAAAAAATAAAAGGATGGTTATCAATTTTTTACTCATTCAAAAAATAAAGATGGTTTACATCATTCATGGTCTTGATGGGTCTCGTATTTGCTTTATTATGAGAAAAGTTGGTGCCAAATTGCCACGAGAAAACTTGCAGAAAGTGCAAGTATGGTTAAACTGGCGGAGAGTAACGTACCTGAAGTTTTACAACACAAACGAGAAAATGATGATGAGAGTACAAAATGGACAGAAAATACGAGAGGGTCAAATAATCACAAGGCAGAGTACAATTATTGCAAACAAATTTTAAAATATCTTTATGTCCAATTTTGCAGACTTAATATTTTCCAGTGCCTCATAATATATAATGGTGGTAATTCCGACCTAATCTGATGGGCATTTAATCAAATCATCTTTTACAATGCTTTCTAAGAATCATGGGAGAAAATTTTCGGAATATTATAGTGTGGTCTGATTTGAAGAGAGGTGGTGTTCAGTCCGACAGAGTCTGTACTTGATGTTCTGAATAATTTTGTGGAAAAGCGAACGGCAAGGTTGAATTAATATTATGAAATCTTGGACTATTCGGTGAATTATCTATTATTTGTGCCTGTAAAATTTCTGAAATGTTATCTGAATAATTACGGCGAATCAGAGTCGATATGAATCTGTTATTAAAATGAAAATATATACTAATTATGACCACAGGTACTTGTAGTTTGAAATTCTGATATTGTTTTTGTACTTTGACCTTACATTTGTGAACTCATAAATGGGCATTTTGCATTCATATACGATAAGGATAAGCAGGAGTAAAGAACTGGCCGCATTAAAATCAGCAAACTCAGTCATGAAGGTTATAAAGCAGAAGAATATATCACAATCACAGACTAATACGTACGTACGCACAAGTAAAAAAAACGAATGAAGATCCCGAATGATAATAATAATCCCAAGATTTTTGCTTCATGTTCTAAAAGGTACCTGCTTGTGGAATTAATGTGACCAGAACCAACAGGCATCATGGATATGTGCTAAAAGGAAAGGGGAGCAATTAAATACTGAAATCTTTAATGGACACAGCGCTCCAGATAAGCACTATGTTGTTTTTGAATGAGCATAGAAAAAAAATGTAGAAACAAGATTTTGAATTCTATGTGTGGTGATGTGATAAGAAATTACGATATGAATTATCTTTTTCTTGCATGTGTCTTCCAGGCTGCAATTTTCATATAAAGTGAAAGGGAAACGATAAGCGGGATAAACCACAACAGTGACCAAACCAGACCAAAAAAAATCTTCATCATTGTTGTAATCATTTGCGAAAAAAATTCTCAAAGAACAATTGAATAAAAAAGAAGACATATCACATCATCACAATAAAAGAAACTTACGTGCTCACTTTCTTGCTCTGCACTATTATTATGGTATTTTTAAGAAACCAGACTGATAAAAAATGTGTAGTCCATCCTTTGCTCTTATGTTATTATTAGACAAGTTTACGACATGCAGTCTTGATTAGGGAAGTTGGAGCATGCAACGAATGTGTACATAATATCCTGCTGAGTGCGAGAAAAAAAATTATCTACGTGTCGACCTACCGGTCGCGGTCCATGCTGCACAGTATAATGTGCTTGAGTCAGAAAGTTGTCTTGATTCACTGAGATTGTGATAAGAATAAAATCATCATCCACCTTCATCCTAATTATCAATGGAAATAATTGCAGGAATGTGTACCGTATTTTCTTGACTTTTTCTACATAATTTAAAAGTCATCTCCTGGATTTTTGCAAAGAAAGGTGGCAACAATAAAGGAAAGCTTACAGAGGTACTGGGAATTAGGATTAGGAACAAAGTCAATTGAGAAAAAGGGAATCTTGATGCTCCGATTTTTTTCTAAAAAAAGTGGAAAGTAATTACATACGTGTACACATAATGAAAATCACAGAAAATGCAATGACTGTGTTTTGTGAAAGAAGTGAAACAATACATGCATAATAATGACGATAGTGAGAACTAAAAAATCATGGATTGGTTGAGTACATATATGGACGGAATTTGTATGCATAATTGAATTAAACTTCGTTATTGTTTCGTCTGAAATGCGGAAAATCTAGTTTTGCTTTTGTCTCTCGCTCCTTTTCTTCTCTCCACTTACTTCACAATGATTCCACAATAAAATTTAAAAAGTATAGACACTTGCAGAAATACAAACGTAAACAACAGCCACACCGCAGACAGTATCTTTGAGAAGGGTAATGTAATTAACTACTTAATTATTCCATGCACCTACTATGGATCAAACATGTACATAAAAATATGTGCGATTGGTGATACCATATATTTGGGATGATGATGATTGTAAAGCTTATGAAGTGAATCTGCTATAAATGTTGCAATACAATTTTTTTCTTAAACACCTTCCTTCAGTTAAGGAAAGCTATCGCACACTATGAATGTTTTCACTCCAAACTCTGATCGTATTGCAAAGAGTGTCATATTGTCATGATAATATCCACGCATGCGCATGTAGAATTGTTACCCCGAAGCTAATTCGTGTGAGAGTGTGGACTCTGTATTGGCAAAAGGTCAAATATTTAAGGGATCATCTCTCCGTCACAATTTATGATTGCCACTTCAGTTTTAATGCTAGTCATTCTCAATCTGATGATTAGATTTATGATGGATGAAGACTAAAAGCTCTAATTTCCTTTCTTACAGTTTTACTTCTTAAGTTATTGCTAAGCTTTTACTTCTCTTCCTTTCGATTAGACTTACCTGACAATCGTGCAAAATCAAGACAATCGTTACAGATTGGAGTTGAAAGAATTACGTGATGAAACTTCCTCGATAGTAATATTCAGCGACGTGTGCAGTCACGAAGCGGGTATTAATCGACTAGTCACCTCACTTGTCACAAACTTCAATTATGTCTTTGCATGGATGATGGTACATATCCCGCTTGAGTAGTGTATAAAACAACACTAATTATTTTTTCTCACACTTGATGTAAAAATTAGCAAATGGAAAAATTCAAATGAACAGTTTGCAACTTTTTTTTTCGAACACCAGCAGACTCAAAATCCTCCCACACGCACGAACAAGTGATTTCGTATTCAAATACAAAACACCCACGAAGTTCAACAGACTGTACTGCAAATTGATGTGTTACGTTCAAATCAGGTAAAAACTGCATACATAATCAGCAAAGAAAGTCTTGAATTGAAGCAAACGATAAAATAAAAGTCAAACGTATTGTAAGACTTTTAAACACGAAGTGAATAGAAACCGACAATATGCTGCAATGACTTCATTATTTTACCACAGATCACGAAAACCAGTCCCAGAAAGCACATGCATGTGTGATTCCTACACACACTAATATGGCTTGACGTTTTGCTTCAAACTGGTGCAAAAGTTGAAGGAAAGAACACGGGCAAAATACAATCTGAAGATTCGTAGTACAACTTTTTACTGAGTATTTTTAGCTCGAAATGGTAAAATGTTCTCTTCAAATGTCAGAGAGGGAAGCCGGTCAGAAAACCAACGGAAAAGGACCGCATGCCGCACAATATGGCGAGCTCGCGTAGATGTTCCCTCTCTCTGTTAAAATAACCTACTCATTATTACAGTAAGCGTAATTAATGTGAAGGAATTTATTGCTGAAATATTTGAGCATAATTTTTTATACCTGATTTTTTCAACTAATCCAATATCCCTATTACTATCTAATCATATATAACACAATATGGCATCAATCAAAAAAATTGAAGGAATGATAGTAGCATGAGTTTTTATAACTCTTCTACTACCGCTAAAATAATCCATATCTCATCAAGAAATGACTTGAAGCCGACCTGAAACGCAGGTAATGCATGCATTATTCGAAAAGGAACATAACGTACCTAAACCATCCATTTCCTTTGCTCATTTACTGTGGTAATCCATCCGTAAACGTTGTGTAATTTTGATACAACTGCGAAGCCATAAGATGCAAGGACCACGTACATGTTAGATTCGGTTTTATCGAATTTATTATGATCTGAATTTTTTATCCGATTTGTATGAAATAGACTCGGGCAGATATTACAAGAAAATATTTATATGGTATTTTGAAAGAACTCAGAAAATAAGTTTCCTCCTCGTGTAAATGCAGTAATAATGCACATGAGTAAACATTCGCTATTTCTCAACTACGTTATCATCACACTTTTAAAAGCTATAGGAGGCTATTTAACAAGGTTTGCTGGTCGGATGTTCAGGTAGTGGCTAATCAAAAAATGCATGCATGCTCCAGTTACTTTTCGTTTCGCGTGGCCGTGTGCGCAGGTATAGTTGAGTGAGAATTACTACAACAGTTCCTTCATGTAATAATATGTAATGATAAGTTATCATTGATAACCAAGCGATGCATATTGTTCATTATAGAAAAGTTGAGACTGACTGGACTCCTCCTGCCTGTTACCCTTATTCTTTTATGTCACGCTTAATTAAAGGTACAGATGTATAACCGGAGACGTGAAATATGAATTGGTCCTATATAAGAAGAATCCCCACTGAAGACCTTTTCAAATCGTTTGTGTACAACAATAGGAGGGGAGGTTCCTAAAAGGGAAACAAATGAAATTATGTGGACCAAATTGATAACATAAAATGTTAAAAAATGAAACAAGCTAAAAAAAATGGATGAGCAACCAATGTAAAAAAGCCAAGCAGCTAAATAATTCTGTACATGATTTTTTGTGCGACTGAACTACTTGAAAAACAACAGGATCTGCCGATGACAACCATGAACTGTATGAACAGGAACACAAATAAAAAATAGAGAGAAAAAAAGGAGGAAAGGAAGGATATTACTCATACACACACCTTTTATTTGCCAGTCAAATCCATCCGCTCGGAAGTGGAGCTGGTGGTGGTATTATTGTGGTGCGGTGACCGTGGAGGTAGGGATGATAATAATGTGTGATATGAGCTAGTGAACATTATGATATATGGGTAGACAACCCAAACATTTTACAACCTGTGATGGAAAGGAAATGTGGGCATTTCTCCATGAATACGGTCACCTTTCCAGCTCACCTCTAAAAAACTGACTTTAAATAATACAACTAATTATGTTGCATGACAGAGGGTTCCCCACTTTTCCGGATATCCCTTATCCCTTCTTTCTCGACTCGGTCAGATAATTTTTGTCTGAACCTGTGTATTGGCATGAGACAGGCAAATAAAATCGATCAAATAATACTAAACTTACAAAACTTGGCCAACTGCTGGCTCAATTTTTCTATGGAAAGATAAAAAATGTTCTCTCCGTTTTTGTTTTTGTCAAGAAAAAAAAAGCCACTCACTTTCAATGATCCGGAAGAATACAAAAAATAATATGTCAGATAAAAAGGGTAGGAAACCGTGTAGGTGAACAGTAGTATCTTGCGGTATATTTGTTGATAAATGTATTATATTTGGCTGATTCACATGATAACATGTGCGCTCAAAAAAAGAGGAAATTATTTCATCTGACTATCTGTAAAAAAAGCAACAACTGACTCACACACAGTCCATAGTGACTGGCAGTCTGCAGACTTTTATGCATTCCGACACAAACTGGTGCAACGGATAAAAAAAGGTCTTCCTTCTTGATGCCACTGCGTGATGGAGAAAGGAAAAAATGTACCATGTTTAAAGAACAGGATGTTGTTGTTTCCATTTCATTATATTGTTTGTCTCGAGTGCACTTCATATTGCCTCTACACATAAAACTCGTTCAGAGTAAAGCTAAGGCAAAAAACCACGTAAAACTAGAAGAACCCAAGTGCACGTTTAAATTCCTTCACTTCCTTCTTCAGCATATTCAGCAACTACTCAAAAGCTGCAATAGTTTTTAGTTTTTATTATATGGAGTCTGGGATAAATTACGGAAAAGNGGCTTGGCATGTGCGCTGTGTTGTTATGTAATGTAAAGTTATGTAAATACTTGTACGTATATATTCCCATTTTTTCAGAACTGTTGGAAAAATTTAAAAATAGTGAAAGATATATTTTTCGTTTCTGTGTCAATACTGTCATTATGTATGTTTTACGACGGTAAAGGAAGAAAATCGTATTGTTTTTTCTCTTCGTTGCTAAAAATTCTGAAAATATGGAGTCTGGGATAAATTACGGAAAAGGATGGCTTGGCATGTGCGCTGTGTTGTTATGTAATGTAAAGTTATGTAAATACTTGTACGTATATATTCCCATTTTTTCAGAACTGTTGGAAAAATTTAAAAATAGTGAAAGATATATTTTTCGTTTCTGTGTCAATACTGTCATTATGTATGTTTTACGACGGTAAAGGAAGAAAATCGTATTGTTTTTTCTCTTCGTTGCTAAAAATTCTGAAATTATGTCTCGTGCATATTTACATGTTATAATAAACAGTCATTATGCCCAAAAGACTTTTGCTCTTGCTACAAAACAGTAAAGTACTTCTTCAACTGAAACAGTTTTCAGATATGACATCAACCATTCTCCTGTAAAAGCAGTCTCTTTCTTAGAGTTTCTCTTCACTTGTAAATTGGCTGGGGTGAATTTGTGTAATGAGTCGCAGCTGCAGCTGATGCCAGCATTTCCATCCAGCCCACTCTCGCGACTCATCATCACCGCCACCATTCACACACCAAGTTTCTTTTGAAAGCTCCAGACTGGAGAGAACAGAACGAGTTTTTAAATGGTTTAGCTTGCAGCAAGAAAACATACGGGAAATGTGCACATGCCACAAAAAATGATATAATAAAGGAAAAAAAGGCATGCTATAATATTTGGAACGAGTTTTTAAATGGTTTAGCTTGCAGCAAGAAAACATACGGGAAATGTGCACATGCCACAAAAAATGATATAATAAAGGAAAAAAAGGCATGCTATAATATTAGTTCATTTTTGAACTGTAAACATGAACATCTCTGAGTTTAGGTCTCTACTGGATTGTGGATGGCATGGCAAGAGTCCCGCTCTCGATTGCATGCACTGGCGCAGTTTAATAATATGAAAGATAATATCCAAATTATTGTCCAACACAGCTTGCTTCATGTGGTAACTTGCGCTCAACTCAACCTTCGTCATGGCTCTTTAATGTTTAAAAGTTTATCTTGAAAGAGTGCATGTACATTAAAAAAAGACGAAATGTAAGAAATTGTAGAATGTGAATGTCAATGCTGCCCTGCCGCCGCGCGGATCGGCTGCCATATCCGGAAAAAATTATATTATAGCATAACATATGGCATGTGTGACGTGATGATTACACTCGTCTGAGCGGCTGTATTTGCATTCAACTGCCCCTTTAAAAAAACTTTTTTTTTCATACGGAACCTTGTCCTTTTATGACATGCTTGTCGACATGTGTTAATGATGCCTAACGGACATGCACTATTGGAACGAGTTTTTAAATGGTTTAGCTTGCAGCAAGAAAACATACGGGAAATGTGCACATGCCACAAAAAATGATATAATAAAGGAAAAAAAGGCATGCTATAATATTAGTTCATTTTTTTTGTCGACATGTGTTAATGATGCCTAACGGACATGCACTATTGACTGAAAAAGGTGAGATAACGTAAGATTATTTTAGCCACACATTACTGCAGATATTTTTCTGAAGGTGGCTGCGAATTACGGACGTATCGAAAGAAAAGGCATCAACAACTTAAAGTAATAACGAATTTGACTCCATTCAGTGTGGCGAAATGTAGGAATAAATGTAAATTCAATATTTTTGTTTCATCTTGATGAATTACTGTTCGAAATTTACTAGATATAAAGCGCACGTGCTACACCACTGGAGGTTCTGCATCAACTTTTATCAACCTTGCACTTGTGCTGCCTGTTCAAACTTGTTCTCTAAATAGATCTTTTTTTCTACTCGAAAACCCTCTGAAAAACTAACCAGCGTGCATACAGTTCACAGTACCATGATTTGCGATTACATGTTAATCTTCAAGATGAACCAAACTTCCTTTCTTATTTCCATTTGTGACATAATTTCGTACCTGCTGCTCCTTATTTCAGGAGTCCGGCCGATATCATAATCCTGACTTGTACGATACATGGCAAGCGTGTTGGTTATTAATTCGTTCTACTACTGAGTTCAGCCACAAATTTCTTTAAAGCCAAGTTTAATAGCTTAACACGATTTACTTTGCACTTTGCAGTACACATTCGAAGACTCGACGGTGTTAGCACAATAGAGTAACACCCAAAGTCTCTTCAAGCAAAAATTCAATATTATCATAATTAACTATTACTATAAGCTTCTTCAAAGAAAAAAATCTTCTCTTCAAAGTAAAACTCGTACTGACTGAGCGAGGAACAGATTATTTGAACAGAGATACATATGTATATGTACATGTACATATATTTATTACGACTTACTTACTCTTCTAAGGTTTTTAAGGTTTCCTTCTTGAATTGTCACTACCAACATAAGAAATTATAAGGAAGAGAGTGGCTCCTAATTGGCTGATATAACGTATGCACTTGCTCCAGATGATCTTCAGAATCTCTCTTGGATCCCAGGTAGGTAAATTATTCATCATTACTGTGGACTTCACTCACAGAAATTAATAGCGATAAAGAAGAAGTTTGCTATTCTTTAAAAAAGGACCTTGGCAGGTAAACTTCACTCAGGCACGCAAATATGCTCACTGGAAAACTATTCGACATAAGGTTACCAAACGTTTGTAGTTTGGATGAACCATTTCGTAGAAATGGTGCTTTAACAATTTAATCACCAAAGGTTTCCAATTTTCCAGATTGAAATGACTACCTGGTATTGATGATAGCGATTTCGTAAAAAGTCAACAATGGTCTCCATTCAAATCCCTCTGCTGTTATTAGTTATTGTACAATTATGTAATCCGCTATTTCAAAGACTAAAACTGGACACCACCACAGCATTTTCCAACACTGCAACGGAATTGTCTGCGAAGTGAACCGACACATGTGACACATACATGGTCATGGGTTGAACTGATTGCGAAATAAATCACAACGCAAAATTTGGTTAATATTTTAGCCTTTCAGTAAACAAATACAGATAATTTTAGAAAGTTATGGGTGCACAGAATATGAGCAAGAAGAAGTGAAATTATAACTATCTGAAACCATCATGCGCTTTACAGGTGCTCTGTTGAGTGAGGTAGAAATTTCATTCATGAATTTTTTCTGAACACTCAGTAATGTAGCATAAGTAAACGGAAGTGGGTATACAAGCTTAAACCAATGATATGGAAATCAAAAGAATGGAATGTCACATGTAACAAATCTGTGTGTGCGTATACTAACGTTTCATCAGAAGCAAATAAATCGAGTTGACGTGACTTTCATGAGCCATTTCATTCATATCCATTATGTAGATGATCCCTTTCATTATTTTCGCGTGGTACGTCTGCAAAATCACTGTGACCAAAAGCCTGGCAC